>VDFB02025506.1:0-11633 GCA_007258455.2 Sequoia sempervirens | reverse complement strand
ACTATTGAAGAAAAGACAATTCTTGTATCAAAGCCGAAAGGTTTTACTTAAACATAGAACCTTTCTCCATCGATACCATGATTGTGTTAGAGGTTTCACTGATGATTATGCTATAGAACCATTATACTCATGAGCTTTCTTTCAAAGAAGAGCCCTTTCTCAAAGGCACAACCATAGTCAATGTATTCATTTTTGTTATATTCCCCAACCTGCAATTGAATATTCTACTTGTCCAAATCAATTTCTGCAATAGAGAACTCAATCACATTAGGCATTCATCACAAAATCCATCCTTTTATGAAGCTATGATCAAACTTCATAAAGTGCAAAATCATCCTTTTCTTTATCTTTTGCTTAAATTCTCGCCAACGGGATTTTCATCCTTTCAATTAGGGAACAACACAAGCTAAAGGCTAGAAATCTTTCAAGTCATAGAATCTCCATTTTATCCTGACTTTCATATCTATCACAAATTGCACTATTTCACTCTTTTGATCAAAAGTTAGTAGAATTTGGAACAAAGCTTATGCCTGTTGTCACGAGATCTCGAAAAACACATGGAAAAAGACGAAGGAGAAACTACCACAAGCAAAATGGGTGACCATAATGAGAAAGAAGAGGAAACATTTAATGTTGAAGAATTAATAGAAGAAAAGCTTCAAGAAGCAGAGCAAGATCCCCGATTCCATAATCTTATGGAAATGATTTTAGAACAAAACAAAGAAAGATATTTTCTTTCATTAGCTAATCAAGGAGCTAAGTTACCTTACAATTTCAATATAGAAGGGATTAAACAGAATCCTAAAACTACTCCTAATGATTTTAGTGCCCTTACTCAATAGATAAAAGAATTACAAGGGAAAATAAAGGAGATGCAAGGGGGTGCAACAAAGAAGTATGTTTTGGATGACATATCTCCTTATCCCTTCGATAGGAGTCTTCAAATGATCCCTTTTCCAAAACATTTCGAAATCCCTAAATTTGATAGGTACAATGGAAAAACTGATCCCATTGAACATGTGAGGGATTTCTGAAATATGAGTCTAGAATTCACTTATGACGATACCTACTTAATGCATTTGTTTCCATGAAGTCTGGGTGCACAATCCATGGAGTGGCTTTCCAAGATCACTCCCCCCATCAAAACCTTTGAGTTAATAAATCAGTTTATATCACAATACTCCTACAACATCCAACACCAGATAACAATGCTTGATCTTTGTAAAGTGAAACAAAAAGTAGGAGAATCCTTCACTACATTTTTGCAAAGGTGGAGAAGGTTGTTTGCGCGATATTCCCGTCCTATTCCTGAAAAGGAAAAGATGGATATCTTCATCAATAGCCTAGATCAAGAATTAAGTTACAGGCTTAATCTTCATTGTCCTCATAACTTTGAAAAATTGATTGAAAACACAATCACCATTGAAGGGGCCTTGGTTAAACGAGGAGTGATAAAACTTGATAATCCAAGTTCATCCAACCAAAACAACAACGATAAAACAAGGTTTTGGAACAAAAATAAAAATGTTGTCAATGATGGTATAGTAGATGCAAATAATCTACGAACAAGACCATCTATCTTCAACCTATCAAGTGCTCTATGAACCAACCAACAAGGAAATACCAATCAACAAGGAAACACCAACCAACAAGGAAACACTAACCAACAAGAAAACAAAAACAAGGACAAAACTCCACCAAGAAAGCATGACCAATCAAAATTAACTAAAAATCATGGTAATTTCTCTAATAACACCCAAGTAATACCCAAACATCAAATCCATCTAGACCTTCATTCTTTTCAAATCGACGAAATTTTACTACTTTGGGTCAATCTCTTGAGTCTACTCTCAAGGAGCTTCTCGATAATAATATTATCACCTTACCACCACAAAGAGATTATGAGCCACAAGTCAAACTTTCACACCATCATGGAATGATTCCGTGATATTGCAATTATCATCACCGTAAAGGTCATAGAACAAATAATTGTCAAGCATTGTGAAATCTAGTACAAGATTTAATTGACAATGGAACCATTTCAATTGAAGGACATTATACCAATGACGATCATCAAGCATTCAAATATCCTTTACCGGACTATCAAAAAGGGGAAACATCAGATACCAAAGCAAAAAGCATACATAATGTTGAAGACAATATAATCCGTCACATCTATGTAGATGATCAGTGAGTTAATGTTATTAAAATCAAGGGAAAACAAGAATATCAATAGGTGAATGTGACTACGAGAGGACAAGAAAAAGTTGTTTTAAAGGGAAGTTCATCCAAGACAGCTATTCCTTCTCCAAATCATTATAATCTAGTTGATCACCTGAGAAAAACATCAGCTCAAATCTCCATTCTTGAACTTCTCAAAATATCTCCCATACACAAGAATATTTTAGAAGAAGCTCTTGTAAACACAACTATCAACACTGATCTAGATGTAAACAAATTTCAAGCCATGGTGCAACATTTGTCTTCCCCACTTGTCTTTCGTTTTCCAAAAAAGATGATGCCTTACGACACATCCACATAATTCATCATTTATTCGAAGCTACTGATCCATAAACACCGAATCGTGTCTTAATAGATGGAGGAGCCGGTTTAAACATTTGTACCTTAAAGCTAATACATGCCTTAGGAATATCAGAAAATTCCATTGATCCACGAAGGAAAATAACTATCAAGGCATATGATGATGAAGAAAGAGCTTCCAAAGGACTAATAATGCTACCTATCAGAGTGGGACTTGTTGTGAAAAACACATTTTGTCAGGTTCTAGATCGGGATCTTTCCTATAACATACTTTTGGGTCGTCCATGGATTCATGATATGCAAGCAGTACCATCAACGTACCATCAATGCCTCAAGTTTTCGTACGATGGACAGGAAATAACTATACAAGCTGATTACAATAGCACCCAAACTTGTTCAAATCTCCAAGCAACTCAAGATGCCTTTGTGCCACATAATAGGGAGGCTCTTGTTGTTTCTTCTTCCAATCTACAAGGCCAATTGCAAGAACTGACAAATAATCTTGACACTAAGCTACATTTTAAAGACAAAGGAATAGGCGAATATTCGCTATCCCTTTCTAGCTTACCTCCTTCTCCAAGGTCACATGGTCAGCCAACCCTATCAAATCAAAAGATTGCAACAGCCTCTACATCCCAAGCTTCTGTGCCAATCACAAAATTTGATGGACAATTCATTAAAGCCAACACCACTGAGGAAGAAGCTGAAGATAGGGACATCCTAAGTTGGCTATACAAAGATGAAGAGGAATCTCTCTTGCACATTAAGTTACCTACAGAACAATATGGTAAAGGGTACACTATCATGCAGAGAATGGGCTATGAAGGAAATGGTCCTATAGGAAAAAGAAGAGAAGGAATCGTGGAGCCAATTCAACCTATTTTAATACATCCAAATGATAAAATAGAATTGGGATATGGTAAGGATATAGAAGAGTCAGTTTTACAGCAAGCACAACAAACTCATGAAAGAGAATCAATTTCAGATAAACACCATGAAGATGTCACTCTACAAAAATCTTATGGATCAGTTTTCCAATTGCACAACGGTTCAGATGCTGATTCTAATGAATATGAATGGGACACCATTTATAATGATGAATTTTGGAGAGACAAACAAGTTGATACCATACACAAATATGCACCCATTCTCATACAAGGAGAAAGCTCAGGAACACAATCACTTGAATTTGATTCACAATATAATGATGCCTCAACTGAGGATGATTCAAATTTTTACGAGATTGATAATCAACAAGAGAATACCATCATAGACCCTATCTACCATGAAAATGACAACCACATCATGACTTTGACAGCTCAAGACCTTACCCAACCTAATGATCCCATGCCTTTAGTTTATCCAGAACTTATTGATTGGGATAATGATGCACCTATCCATATCCCTACATTCCATGATGATGAGGGATATTGTAAATTTTCCTTTGTTCATCTAGTCAAGAAAACAATTATTCTATTGGAGAATCTCATACTCAAGATTTTGATAGGGGAGGTGTCAAGTCTCTTAACTGCAAAATAAGTAAATAAAGATAGATCTATCGGTGAAAACCAAAATGGCGTTGGTGAGTCACAACAAGAGAAAAGGCGAATCGATGGGTAGAAAACCTTTCTGAGGCACTGAAGGATGAGAAACTTGACACTCTTCCTAAGCATTATCACGAAAGATCTTCTATTTTGATCGAACCAACATAATCAATCAACATAAGTACAACAGAGCAACCAAAAATCTTGCAACTTGCAGCGTCATTAACAGTCGAAGAAGTACTGAAATTCATGGAGTTCTTGAAGGAGAATCAAATCAACTTCGCTTGGTCATATGCTGATATGCCAGGGTTAGATCCTAATCTAATAATGCATCATTTATCTATAAATGCAGGGGCAAAACTTGTGAAGCAAAAACTCAGAAAAATGCATCCACATGTTGCGTTATTGGTTAAAGAGGAATTAAAGAAGCTTTTAGATGTTGGATTCATTCGGACTATTGACTATGCAGAATGGATTTCCAATATTGTACCTGTTTCAAAGCCAGATGGAAGGATTAGAATTTGTACAAATTTTAGAGATTTGAACAAAGCTTGTCCCAAAGATGACTTCCCTTTGCCGAACATAGATATGATTGTTGATTTAACTGCTAGCCATGCCATGTATTCATTAATGGATGGATTTTCAGGATACAACCAAATAAAGATTGCACCAGAGGATCAAGATAAAACAGTGTTCACATGCCCTTGGGGTACCTATTGCTGGAACGTAATGCCATTTGGGTTAAAGAACGCAGGAGCCACTTATCAAAGAGCAATGATGACAATTTTTCATGATATGATGCATACATTCATGGAAGATTATGTTGATGATCTCCTTGCCAAATCTCACAGAAGAGAAGAACATCTTGAAATCTTATCAAAAATCTTTATCCCGGAATGGAAGTTCAATGTTGACTCGATCCAAAGAAATGTCCCGGTTACATCGGAAAACTCCTAGGATGCATTGTTTTAGAAAGGGCATAGAGGGATTTGATCGAGGAAAAGTACAAGCTACAATACGCCACCACGAAATATTAGTTAGCTTCCAGTATTGCAAGGGACAGCTTCGATTCCATCAGGCGGTTTATAGCTCAAGCTGGCGGAACCAAAGCTTACCATTTACACATTTATTGCGCTTAAAATGTCCCACATTCAAATGGGAAAGAAAAATGTGAAGCAACATTCAATCCAGATCAAGAAAACAATATCTTAGAACCCATCGGTTTTAATTCCCGCATTACAGGAAAGCCACTCATACACTCTATATTTAAGCAACAAAAGTATCCTTAGAACTTCATTACTAGCACAAAGGGATTCTCTGAGACAAAGACCATGTATACTATATCGAGGAAAAAGCAACAAGTCATGAATTAAACTACACTTTCATTGGAAAAAAGCTTGCCTCGCAATGGTGTTTGCTTCTCAAAAGTTGCGACACTATATGTTGGCTCATACCATTAAGTTGATAACCAAAATTGATCCACTAAAATACCTTTTAAGCAAAGCTACTTTAACAGGAAGACTTGCAAAATGGGTAATGATCTTAAGTGAGTTTGACATTCACTATGTAGATCAAAAAGCTATTAAAGGACAGGTCATCGCAGATCAATTGGCCGAAGCACCTTTACAAGAAGAAAATCCAATGCACATTGAGTTTCCTAATGCAGATGTCTTCACAGCAACAATTAAGAACTCATGGACATTGTACTTTGATGGATCTTATATGCAACATGGCTCAGGGGCAAGGATTCTTTTTGTCACACCTGAAGGACATACCATTCCACAATCATATCGGTTGATGTTTCCTTGCACAAATAACATAGCTAAATATGAGGCATTGCTCATAGGGATAAAGATAGCCTTGGAATGGCAGATTACAGAGCTACAAGTCTACGGTGATTCACAACTTGTCATTAATCAAATCAATGATGATTATCAAACTAAAGATGATAAGTTGCTACCTTACAAGAACATGGTAGACAATTTTAAAAAGTATTTTGTGGCAATCAAGTTTTCACAAATCCCAAGGATTGATAATAAAGCTATAGATGCAATGGCTATAATTGCTTCCTTGTTACAATTACCAGAAAATAAAAAACGGTACGAATTCTTGGTGGAACAATTGTTTTCTCCCCCCTATGATAATCCTGAGACCCAAGTCATATGCCATTTAACTAGTTTTGATTCACCCTTATATGGCAAGATTTATACCTATCTAAAAGATAACATCTTACCTCCAGATTTATCCTGAAACCAAAAAAAGAATTTCATACACCAATCATCTCGTTATAATTTGATTGCTGATATCCTTTACCAAGGTGGTCTTGATGGTATGCTCCTTCGATGTCTTGAACATGACGAATCTGAAAAAGTCTTACAAGAGGTTCATGGTGGTATTTGTGGAGCTCATTCAAGCGGTTTAACCTTAGCCAAGAAACTTGTTAGAATGGAATATTATTGGCCTACCATGGAGAGAGAATCTTTTACTTTTGTCAAGAAGTGTTCTAAATGCCAGATTCATGGGAATCTTATTCATGCACCTGCATAGGAACTGCAGCCTTTCACTCCGACATGGCCTTTTTCTCAATGGGGACTAGATCTTGTTGGAAAAATTCATCCTTCATCATCAAATGGGCATAAATTCATCATCATGGCTATAGAATATTTTACAAAATGGATTCAAGTTGTTCCTTTGATGACTGTGACCGGTAAACACATATCTTCATTTATTCTGAATTACATCATCTGTCGATATGGAATTCCTAATTCTATAATCACTGATAATGGGAGGCCTTTCAAGAATCAAGATGTTGACAAACTTTGTGAAAGATTTCACATCCAACACAAGTTCTCTACACCTTATTATCCACAAGGCAATGGTCAAGTGGAGGATTCCAACAAAACAATCTTGAAAATCTTGAAGAAGATGGTAAATGATGTCAGTCGTGATTGGCATGTCTAGTTAAATCCAACTTTGTGGGCATACAGAACTAGCATTCGTACACCAATAGGAGCTACCCGATATGCCTTGGTATATGGAGCAAAAGCAATCTTACCACTAGAGGTAGAAATACCTTCGCTTAGAGTCTCACTCAAGGGATTGATAAATGATGAAGACTACAGAGTATCTCATCTGCAAGAGCTAGAATTGTTAGATGAAAAATACCTCCTACTTATCAATAGATGAAAGATGTCAAAATATAGCTGATTATTTGAAGGGTTATCAACAAGTTATGTATCGTAGCTACAATCATAGAGTTAAACCACATACATTTCAAGTAGGTGACTTAGTTTTGAGAGAAAATCCACATAATCAGAAAGACAGAGAAAAGAAAGGAAAATTTGAACCCAACTGGCTTGGGGACATTTTTTATCATTGAAGCATACGGTTCTGGAGCATATCAGTTATCCACGTTAGAAGGGGACCTGTTTGAAGAGCCGATCAACAACATTCATTTGAAAAAGTTCTATGTCTAAATCATCAAAACTCAAAAATCCATAAAAATCAAAAAAGTCTTCAAAAAATCATAAAAATTAGAATAAGTCCTAAAAAAATCATAAAAATAAGAAAAAGTCCTCAAAAAATCATAAAAATTAGAAAAAGTCCTAAAAAAAATCATAAAAAAATTAGAATTCTTGAAAAAGTGCAATAAAAACACATGGTGAAAACCTGGCAAACAGGCGCTACTTGTGATCAAAATAGGCTCCTCAATCTATTAGCTTATGTCTTGCATTCACTTTTGGCATCATCCATCCATATCTATCATCTATACAGATCTTTCATATCCATATCATACAACGGGAATCCTTATGTTTCATCATGGCTTGATGAAATTTGTACAAATCCATAATCTTTAGGTTGTGTTTACACTGGGGGCAATGACATAGACTTAACAAGAGAGGGGCAACGAGCTTTTCGAACATCACAAACATACACAAGAAAATTTTCCAAAATACAACAAACATTGCCGTATCAAATCAACCACAACATGCTTATTCAATGCTAATTGAAATCAAAACAACATGATCCAAACAAATGTTACTCACAACAAGAACATCAATGTTGATAACCAAGTTGGATGATCTTAATCTGAATAATGTTTGAAATACTTTAGGTAAGATTTGAATGGTTGATTGATTTTATATCATATCTCTGGAGCAATTCAATGATGTACTAAACTAGAAAAGCAAGGAAGGAGAATGATTTTTCTTTGTCTGTTTTTTGCAAGGAAATCATTAGTACTATGCAAATTGGTCACGAGACATGCTTTACTAAGTATCATTGATGACATTTTGGAATTTGCATAAGGAAATGGATTAATTCTTGTTTGTTTATGCAAGCAATACTCAGGTCATCTCGGTTTAATTATACTTAGATGCTTGTATTATCTTGCTATATCAAAATTCATGAAAGCAATACTCAGGTCATCACTGGTGCTAACATACCCTTTGATGCTTGTATTAACTTTCAACATTTCAATGCTCTATGATGATACAAAAAACACAAATAAGCTCTCAAAATGGCAATATTGTACGAATATCCTGCATGGTCAGTATAGATTGCATTCATGTTAGAATCTGCATTTTACATTTATAGATTTTCCCAAAAGCTGGCAAAGTATCAAATGTTTCATATATTTTTGAATACATGACTGAGTACATTTTGACATTCACAAAAACATCATTTCATACATTTTTCGTACATATTTACATCAGAAAAACATAAAAAAAAAGCATAAATCATATTCACAAACATTCATAGACATTCATAAATGGTACCATCCATTATTTCAAAATTCATATTCATATAATCATTCATCAATAGATTGTAATAATATCATAACATTACACTTTCATAAATCATATCATAAACATCATGCATATAGAAAATAGATGCATTCATCACATATGAAATCATCACTGCATATCATATATCTCAAAAATGAATGTCAAAATGTACAAAGGTATACATCATCAAAAATGGGACCATATCAATGTGTATGCAAATATCTCAAATGGGTATTAATAGAATATCATGTACAATGCACTAGACAGTGCTATCCTCTGATGGTGTTGTTCTGGGACCTATCCCACCTGCACAAGATGTGATACACATCCTCTGGAGTCATGGTAATCTCTCTGGTCAGTAAATGAAAGGTGTTTGTATCACTATGCCACCTCTCTGCAAGTGTTGTCAATAAAGTTCTATTGAGACGCACCTCAGGAATCTCAAGTCATGAAGTTAGTCCACATGCCTCTATAATATCTCTATCCACCTATACCAGCTGTGGAATCAATCTCCATGTCTTCAAGAATGTCTCCCGTAACTGCAAAACACCCAATCTCTCTTGTTGAAACATCATCATGACAAAGCAAAATCAATATCAAATCATCACGACTCATCAATCAAATTTGAATATCAACCATTTGTTTTTCATCATCATGGAAAGCAAATAATTAAAATCATGTTTTTTTTTTAACAACTTTAGAAGCAAACATACATATCAATTGTTTGGAGAACATCATCACATGGAAAACAAAATTAATCAGCTTTAATCATGTTTGTTTTTGTAGCTTTAAACAAACATATCAGTCAGAACAATTTGTTTTCATCATCATGGAAACAAATTAATCAACTATCATATTTTTTTTAACAACTTTAGAAGCAAACATATCAATCAAACAATTTTTTTTTCATCATCATGGAAAGCAAATTAATCAACATCATGTTTGTTTTTAAAAACTTTAGAAGCAAACATATCAATCAAACAATTTGTTTTTCATCATCATGGAAAGCAAATTAATCAACATCATGTTTGTTTTTAACAACTTTAGAAGCAAACATATCAATCAACTATTTGTTTTTCATTATCATGGAAAGAAAATTTATCAACATCATTTTTGTTTTTAACAACCTTAGAAGCAAACATATCAAACTACTATTTAGTTTTCATTTTCATGAAAGAAAATTTATCAACATCCTATTTTTTTAACAACTTTATAAACAAACTTATCAATCTTATTTGTTTTTAACAACTTTAAAAGCAAATTTATTAGCTATTATTTGTTTTCCAACAAACTTGGGAAAAAATTGATCACTCACAACAATATCCAATCATGGGTGCTACAGAATCATAGGTGCTATGGAAATTATCATGGGCACTACAAAAACACTAAAGGGCACTAAAACACACCCTTTCACAATCAAAACATGGATAAACGTGCTCTGAATGGAAATTTTTCAAATAGAAAATGTTTAACGAGGTACATACCACAGGTCCATAGTGAGCTGGCTGCTGATGTCATCAGATGTGCTTGAAATAGTGCTGGTGAATCGGAAGTGCCATCTTTCTCACTCTAGAGCTCAAAATTTACAATTTTTACTAGGTTAAAATGGAAAATGACATTTTTAACCTATTTAAAAGCAAAATTGGGGTATTTTTATCACATTTTATCATAAGAGGGGCAATTTAGTCATCAATTTTTCATCTTACATCTTTTCAATTCATTTTCTTCACATCATCATTTTCAAACGATGAATCGACATCATCAAAATCATAAACATCGAAACATTCCAAAAAATCTAAAAATTCCAAAAAAAATTCACAAAAATCAAGGTACCTTCGATTCCATCATTCAAAGGGGCATATACCTATCAACATTTGGTAGTCAACATCAGAGGCAAAATTTCAAAATTCTTTGAAGCAATCATTAAAACACATCTAAAACTTCAAGAGGGGAAAAATGTATACACTAAAATGGTCATCACAATGGTTTGGTAATTAATTAAATATTTTTTAATATTTAATTAAATCTTTAATTTGATCTTACATATAAATGAAATCTAAATAATTTGTTTACATATTTTGAAATTATTCATTTCGATTCAAATGAAAAGTTTGTTGTCACTTTTTCTTCATTTCTCAATTGAATTAAATAAACATTTTAGTTTGTTTATATTAATTATCATTTAATATTGGCTTGAATGACTTTGTTCAAATGAGATTAAGTATTCTTTTCTTCTAAAATCTATTCACCAATTAAATATTCTAAATGTTCAATTAAATCTTCTAATTCTATTTGCAATTATTCTAAATATTTAATTAAATCTTCTAAATTCCATTTACAATTAAATATTCCAAATATTTAATTTATTCTTCTAAAGTCTATTCACAATTAAATATTCTAGATATTTAATTAAATCTTCTATAGTCCTCAAATCAAAAATCAAACTCACATGAAATTAAATAAATTTATTTATTTAATATTGCATTATCTTCAACAACCGTGAAACAAACTTCCAAAACAGAAAATTAATTTATCTGTTCCTGTGCAAGCTTGTTCTCGTGGGTTGAAGACAAAGCTCCATTCTTTTCTCCAACCTCCCAACATTCTCCATCTTCCTCTCAACCTCTCCATCTCTCACCATTCAAATCTACTAGACAATCTCACAGCCATTGATCTTTGCCAACCAGGCTCTTGCCTACAAAAAGCTATAAAAAGGACTATCGGGTCTTTGAAATCATAGAGAAGCTTTCATACAGGAAAA
>VDFB02025505.1:0-46597 GCA_007258455.2 Sequoia sempervirens | reverse complement strand
TTAGGTGACATTGCATCTTGACTTTCCATAGTGAGTAGTTAGTTCCATAAAATCTTGGACTGTCCTTCTTGAATGTTTCCATCTCAGATCACCTCAAGCTTTTAGACTTCTTTAGAGGAACCTGCTCTGATACCAATTGTTGGAAAAATAAGGACATACAACTGAGAGGGGGGGTGAATCAATTGTCACAAAATAATAAAATTTTCAAACTTTACTTAACTTAATCTTAGATTTAATGAATACGAAATTAACACATGAGAGAGATAGAGAACACCAAGATTTTTACGTGGAAACCTTGTTCAGGGAAAAACTACGGTGGATGTTAGTCAACAAGATTATACCCTGTTAAAAGTATAATGAAATCAATAAAGGGGAATGCACATGCATTTAGGCACACTTCCTAGAGCTCATTGCTCAATTACAAAAGGGGCTCACTGCCCAACAATACAAAATAGGATTAAAATCCAGAGGGTATGAACTGAAAAATTAGCTTCTGCACAAGCCTGATTATAGTTCCAATTAAGCACAAAAAACTCCTTCACTTTTCACTCAATTTGCTTCATAATTTGCTTGATCTTCTTCACACTCTGCTCAACAATTGAACGATATTCACACATACACACATAGGAGCACACCAAGAACATGAAGCACACTCTACATCAATGAAGCAATCACTATTATATATCCGCTACATGAGATTTCATCAACAACTTAGTCGGCCAGGAAAATAAAACATATTTGCAATGTCGGCCCAAATTTACAAATAAATTTTTAATGGAAATCCACTAAGGTCGGCCACAACATAGTGGAGACCCAAATTAATACCTCTAACATGAAAATACTTCAATTAGTTTCACCTTAAAAATCCACAACATGCTACCATCATCATGTCGGCCAGAAACATGAAAAACCTAACACATTCAAGAAAAAATCTTCAACCATGAGCACACCGATTAATGTGGACATACTACAAAGATAGAGCATGATCTAGAGACATCCAAAAACATCAAGAAGCAATAGATAAACTTCCACAACAACTGAGATTTCAAAAATCACTCAAACTTCATTTAGGAACAATGACAAAGACCACAAAAATACTGTTAGATCACAATATGATCAAATCTATACACAGACCTCTAAAAATTTCAGTAGATGATCTAGATACTCTCAAGAATAAACCCTTTAGTCTACAGTAGCTGAACTTCAACGTAAAGAAAAAGACGCCTTCATGACTTGCATAGTTCCACTGGGAACTTGAAACACTTTCTTTTACAACTTTCTCAATATCCTCAACATATACAACCTTTGATACACCAAATTCTAATAGTATTGACATCAATGACAACCACATATCAACAACACATCCACAACATCCAAAACACACTTCCTCACATCATCCATGATAATGCTTTATTGTCCTTCCCATAGCCTGGAATGGTTGACATTTTACATCTTCTACCTTCCATACCCATCCACAATACGACTTATCCACTACCATTCCTAATAACTAGTTTTATACCTAATTGGGGGAAAATACTTGGCTTGCATCGATTCCAACTTGACATTGGAGGTCACATATCCCGAAAATACAAAAACATCCAGATAATCTTTTAAAAACACAAAAAACCAAAACATTCCAAAAAGCCAAAAAAATAAAAACATGTCAAAACCCAAAAATATCCAAATGACTTTTCAAAATCCCAAAAATAGAGTCAGAGTCGGTCTAGTTAGTCCAAGTCAAACTACGAGGTCTCTGTGCATGCTATGTAGGCAAGGCCATTAGTCAATGAGCCCCCAAGGCCTTATGTTAGTCCTTTAGGGTTTATTGAGTCAAACATGAGGTCGGTCAATAATAAACTATGCATAGTCAAGTATCAATCAAACTACAAGGTCTCTATACGTGCAGGGTCATCAATCAATGAGCTCCCGAGACCATAGGTCAATCCCTTAGCGTCTTTCACATTTGTCATAATAAATCATACTTTGAAAATCAGGCACCTTGACATATACAACAATCAAACAAATATTTTTGCACAAAATCACGAATTAACAGACAAACAATTTGACTAATCTTCAAGTCAAATCAACCAAATTTCCAAATTAGTCCAAAGTCAAATCAATGTCAAACCAATCAAATCATAGGTCTTATACAGGACGTGTCCTTCCTAGAACCATACCTTGACATTTGTCCTATGTAGGATGTGTCCTTCCTGTAGTTAAGCATTGTCATTTAGTCAAAACTTGGTCATTTGTCCCTAAAATTAGTCAATCACCTTGTCAATGTTGTCAGTAAATAATGATTTCCAAACAATCTACATGGCTATTGAATTTGTCAGTCTAGTTTGTCTTATCCTTTTGATTTGTGTTTGAGTCATGTTACTAGCCACCTCGAGAATGTCCCATGAAGGATTTAGAGGAGTGATGATGTATCATGACTTTCTTTTCTTTGATTGATGTCTATGGTTTGTCTTGACAATATGGTTGGGGCAACTAAATTCCTAGTCTGAGTGATGACACTCCTTGTTTGCAATGTGTCTGTTTATGAAAAGGGATTACATTTCGCACCTTGGTCTTTCCATACCTTGGTGAACATCATCCCCTTGCAAAATACAAAAGCTCAATGAGGATACATGTGCACTTATCAAGGCTTATGAGGATATATTCATCACTTGTCTTTCTTCAATTATTCATATTACTAACTATTCTTCACTTCTCATTAATCTATTCTTCTAGATACCATTTCTTCTATCAATCTGTTCCACATCTCATATCAATCAAACTAATTATTCTTCACTTCTTACTATTTTTTTATTCTAGCTAATATTTCTTCTATCCAACTACATTTAATCATCTTATCAAAAAATTTTCCTCAACCTTTTATGCATCTTTCGCCAAATTTCCCGAGGGGGCATCATAATCCCGCTTCCGTTGAGGCATGCTAGCGCATGAACTAATCAATTTTTTAATTTTTTTTTCTTTGAGACAACACTAAAAATCACATTGTCTCAAAGAGGAAAAAATGTACACTTAAAATTGTCTTGAGCTTATGACGCCATTTTCTGACTAGTTTTTGGTGTAATTCTTCATCTAAACCTAATTCTTTGTCTAACCATAATTCTTCGTCTAACTTTAATCCAATTTCACTCTCTTTTCACACACATAATTAAATAATTTTTATTATTTAATTATATTAATGTCTTCCATTTCATTAATCCATCCTATTAAATAATTATTAACATTGCCTTTGATCAAATAAATACTTTTATTATTCATCAAGCTTGACATGGCCAAGGCTTATGACAGAGTTCGATGGTCCTTCCTCCAAAAAGTTTTGGGGGCCTTTGGTTTTGAGGAGGAGTGGATTCGTTGGGTTATGAGTTGTGTGAATTCTGTTTCTTTCTCTGTTTTGATTAATGGGGAGCACTCTGATCTCTTTGGTGCTTCTCGGGGTTTACGTCAAGGTGACCCCCTCTCTCCTTACTTGTTTCTTCTTTTGGTGGAAGGTTTGGGACGGTTGATAAAAAGGAATGTGGAGGGGGGTTTCATTCAAGGATGGCAATGGGGAGGTGGCTTACCAGTGCAATCTCACTTACAGTTTGTGGATGACACTGCTTTGATGGGCATGGCTACTATTAGGGAGGCTTCAAACATGCGCAAGGTATTGGATATTTATCTTGCTGCATCGGGCCAGTTAATTAATGAGGGAAAGTCTTCCATTTTTTTCTTCAATACTCCGAACTCCATTCAAAGGAGAATTGCTCATATTCTCAGATTTCAGATTGGGGATCTCCCGCTGTCCTACCTTGGGATCCCTATTTCTGTTGGTAGGCAGTCTAGGGATTCTTGGCAGGCTATTCTAGAAAAATTTCGTGTCAAAGTCACTCATTGGACCCTTCGCTGGCTGTCTTTTGCGGGTCGGGTTCAGCTGCTCAAATCTGTGGTTCAAGCTCTCCCTCTTTATAGGTGTATGATTCAGGTGGCGCCAGTGGGCTTTGTTAGGGATCTTGATTCCTTAGCAAGACAATTTTTATGGGCTGGTAGTTTATTATCTTCCAAGTGGAGCCTTGTTAGATGGGATGTTGTTTGTAGCCCTAAACAGTTTGGAGGTCTTGGGTTACGGCAGTCATTGTTGTCTGGTACGGCTCTGGCTGCTAAATTGTATTGGCGTTGGTGTGTGGAATAGGATCGGGTGTGGGCTAGAATTTTGACTCAAAAGTACTTTCCAGGGATTCCTCAAAGTGATATCCCTCGCTATAGCTTGACAGGGAAGGGATCTGTGATTTGGAATACTCTTAAGAAAGGGGCTGCGCTCGTTAAGGGTGGCTTATTCTGGATATGCAAGAGCGGGTCAGAGGCACATTTTTGGCATGACGCTTGGGATGGCCACCCTCCCATTGCTTCTCAGTATCCTCATTTGCTTACTTTGTGCCAGAGGTTCTGTGAAGCAGGATGGTCGAGGGTGTGCAACTTTAAGTCTCTTTCCTTTCAGGGGCAGTTGGTGGAGGCAAGATGGAAGAATCCAGAGGAATGGCCTATTGTTGGTATGGAGGAGGAGTGCACTGAGCTTCATTACATTCTTTCTTGTCGAAGTTGTAGCTCCCTCATGGATCAGGATGTGTTGACTTGGTCTCCTAACCCCAAGGGTGCTTACACTATTTCTTCTGGGTATCAGGAGTTGCTTTCCCAGCAGATTGAGGGGGTGGAGGTTCATTGGTGGAGGAAAGTTTGGAATAAGTTTTCTTGGCCAAAGTGTAATTGCTTTATTTGGACTTTGGCTTGGAATAGGTGTTTGACTTGGGATAATATCCGAAAGAGAGGTTTTTTAGGCCCATCTAGGTGTGTTCTCTGCGGGTGTGGGGAGGAGGACTCTCCTCACTTGTTCTTTCGTTGTTCCTTCACCTTACAGCTCTGGCATTTCTGGTGGGGTGTTTGGAAAAGCCCTTGCATTCATGCCTCCTCCTTGGTGGAGTTTTGGACTAGTCTGGGGAGGCCCCCCTCTTCGGCCTCTTTCTTGCAGGATGTTTGGTATGTTGGTCCCATCTTTCTACTTTGGCAAGTTTGGTTGGAAAGGAATCGAAGAATCTTTCGAGGTGAAAATTTGGGGATTCAACAAGTTTGGTCTAGAGTTGTGGGAATGATCCAGGAGACAGTCGAAGCTAAGGGTGATATTATGTTGCCGTTAGAGAAAGGAGATGCTGAGATGGTTCATCGGCTGGGTATTCAGGGGCTATCTTCAACTTCTGCTTGCGTCAGGAGAGGTAGGCGTGTGAAGCAAAAAGTTCAAAGGGTGGGGAGCTGGTTGCCCCCTCCTACTGGTTTTTTGAAAATTAATACGGATGGCTCATCTAGGGGAAATCCTGGACCTGCTGGGATTGGTGGGGTTGGTAGGGATTCTTCTAGATCAGTGGTTTTTATTTTTTCTGCTAATGAAGGGATACAAACTGTCAATAGGATGGAAGGCTTGGCTATTCTCTATGCCTTGAAATGGGCATATGCTTTAGGGTGGCGTAAGGCTATTTGTGAGTCTGATTCTCAGGTCTTGGTCAATTTACTTCATGGAAAGAAGATTTCTGATGTTAGCTGGCAGTTGGCTATGTTGGTGCAGCAGATATTGCAGGTTAGCTCTTTGATGGAGTCAGTATCTTATGTCCATATTCCAAGGGAATGGAATAGGGCAGCTGATTGTCTAGCCAAATGGGCATCAGAGAATATTGATGGTGGGAAGATTGATGGGTGGGAGCAGATTCCCCGTGAGTTATGTCAGGATTTGGAGAGGACTCTTGCAGAGGATGGGAGGGCTATTGGGGAAGAGTGATTTTGTTCCTGGTTTTTCTTGTGGTTTTTGTTGGTTCCTGGGGCTTTGGACCTTTGCTGTTATGTAATGCTTTGCTCTGATTTTCAATAAAGTTTTTACCCCTTTTTATTAAAAAAAAAATAAATACTTTTATTTATTTAATCTCACTAATCTAATGATTAATTAAATTATTTAAATTTAATTAATTATTCATGGTTTTGAAAATAAATGATTTTTTTAATATTCAAAAAATTAACTCTTACATCTCTCCCTCTTTTTCCCACTTAACTCTTCCATTTCCTTGAGTTTCTCAAGTGAACTCTTACATCTTTCTATTTCTCACTCCTCATTCCCTTTCATTCTTCTATCTTGAAAATGGGAAACTTTCCTTTACACAATCTCTCATTTGATCTCAACTATCCATTCTCTACTCAATCTCGTCTGTCCATTTCACTATCTTCTCATCTATAAATTCAGGTTTTTTAGCTCTTCATTTCTCTATGTTGGAAATATTGTCATTGATGTCAAAGGCATATAGGAGTTTGTTATAATATTATCATTGATGTCAACTGTGATCTATTTCAAGGAAATCATAAAAGGCCATAGGCCACTAATTGATAGACATGTTAGTAACTTGCAAGAACACAAGCCAAGTGGGAAAACTAATATGTTCTTGGACAAACGGTTTTGGGAAAATAATGATAGTTTTGGAGATGAAGATAAGTCTATTATTAAATTCCAACATGAGCAATAGATAAGGATAGTTAAGCAAAAAAAAATTGCTTTATCATATGGAGACGACATCATGGTGTTGCCCTCTCAACTCTTGACAACCTTGAAGGAGGATTGCTGGAGATGATGAAGACGGTGCAAGAGAATTGGAGGATACAATGAAAATGTTAAATAGAAGGAGGGAATGAAGATAAAATAGGACAACGGTCTTATATACCTGTGTTTATTATTAAACTATGACAAAATTAGAATGAGGAAAAAATGAATAAGAATGAGACAAAAAAGACAAAAATAATATAAAGGAAAAAATAAATAAGACAAAAATAGAAAAAGATGAAAGTGCATAAAAAATTATTAAGGAAAGGAGCAATGATAAGTTTAAGGCAGGACTTTAAACAATGATTAAAGTTTTTGTGGCTGATTTACTCATCCCACTAGAAGACAAAATTTGTCTTATTCACTTTTAAAATGGTGTGATTCATAAAAAAAGTTTGAGAAAACAGTTTTTAAATTGAAGAGGTGTGATTAGTATTGGTAATGATGTGTTATGTTTTTTGAAGGTGAAAGGATATGTCTCCAAAGGGAATCACCTTCTTTGATAAGGTATAAGTAGTGATTGCGAATTGGAAGAAAGTGACTGAGTGACTCAATGAAATATTTTATGATATAAGAAGAGATGCATATTAAAAGAAAATGATTAATGTAATGAACAACAATGATTAAAAAAGGGAATAGATGCATCTCTTGGTTGAAGAGGTATGATTGAGTTGAAATAAAAAGACATATCTATGAGACACACTCAGATCAACATATGAGGGTATAAGAGGTGGTGAAATGTAAATGAAACATCATACAAACACCAGTGAGTGTGAGGAATAAAAGAATATAAGATCTTACACTGCAGATTTGCAGATGACAATTTAGAGAAGATATACAACAGACTTGGAACATTAGAGTAGTGTGTGTGAGAGATGAGTATGTGAGAAAAGAGTGCGTGAATAAAGTAAGAGATGTGTATGAAATAAAAGAAAAATAAAAATGGAACAATGGCGATATAAGAAGATCATTAAAGCAGTTATAAAAGAAAAGCAGAAGTAAGGCAATACAATGATAAATCAATCCAATTAAAGAGCAAAATTATGAGTATAGCAACAAACATGAATATGTTATATGCAGATTTAAAGGAGTAGAATGCAGATTTGAAAGAAAGCATATATGGTGCATCATCTAAGAGCAGATTGGTGAAAGAGAATAAATGGAGATTAAAGAAAATAATATATGCAAATTGGTAAAGGAAATATATCTAGATTTATGAAGGAAGTTGGAGCAGATTTGACAAGGAGTCAATTTAAAAGGGAAGATATATGAATAATTGCATCAAGTTTTTGAAGAAGTATCATCAACAAGAAGATTTTTGTGAAGGCATAGAAAGAGTTTGTCATTGATTGAAGAAGATATAGTTTGTGAAGAGGAATTTGTGACAGATCCATAAAGAAGATTATAGCAGATTTGTAAGAAGGATATTTGAGCAAAATTGTCCATCATCCGTTGAAGAAGCAACATTAATGGTGGAACACTATTCTTGAAATTAGTATCTTTTGCTAAGTTGGTGCTCAAAAAGTAGCAGTTTGATGCTCCTTGTAGGTCGGTTCCTACTAAATCAAAGATAGGAGTTGATGCTCCTTGTAGTTTGGTGCTTACTAAAGTGTGAGAGCTGGTGATTCAAGTAGGTTGGTGCCTACATCCATTGTAATACTTATATAATTCATTAAGTACATTATTTGTACTGTGGTTTTCTCTCGTAAGGGTTTCCACGTAAAATCTTGGTGTCAACTTGTTCATATTGTTATATTCTTGCATGTCTGATATTGTGTTAGAGTTTAAAGTGGGTAAAGTTGAGAGGGTAAGAATTTGTTAATATAGTGATTCACCCCTCTTCTCAGTATATTTTGTGCTCTTCAATTAGTCTAAAAGTGAGTTCCTTCTATAAAGCTTAACCACTTGAAGGTAGATCGTGTGAGCACACATGGGAAAAAAAAAGGAAATAAAGGAAAAATGAATTCTAAGAAGAGTATTGGTAACAAAGCATCAAGTACAAGGGATAATGTAATGGACAATGTTTTCTTTGAAAGAGAAACCCATTCTACATGTAGTAGTGATTGTATCGATATCATAGATTCCAGCAGCTGCGATGAAGTGGCACTTGGAATATTCATGGAAATAGAAAATGATGAAGTGATAAATGAAGATAAACTTGTACAAAAAATAAAGGAGAAGACAAGAGGAGAAAATAACATTGAAGTGGTGAACTTAGAAAAAGATGATTCAAGCAATAACTTGAGCAATAAATTGGATGAAAAGAAAGTTCATTTTGATGAAAAACTCAAAGAAAGATTTGATGCATATGAAGAAGATTATGATGAAAGAGATAAAGAAGTAGATCTTGTGGAGGAACTTGAGTATGCCTACTGTAAGATTGAGAAACTCAAGCAAAAAAATTCAAGGCTAAAATCACAATGTCAAGAGGACAAGGAAACAAAAGAAAAATTAGAAAAAGTGATCATGGAATTAAAAATGGAAATCAAAGAGGCCAAAAAAATTGAGGAAGAGGTAAGGAAACAACTAAAAGAAAAGGTTCAAGAATGTGAGAAGCTAGAACTTGAGATCATCTCCATAAAGAAGGAATTAAAGAAATCAAATGACAAATTTAATTACTGCACCAAGTTTGAAAAAAGTAGTGAAATGTTGAAAAAGATAATCCACTCTCAAAGATTATCTTCCATCAAGTGTGGACTTGGGGTTGAAGAAAACAAAGAGGCTACCAAAGAAGAGCCAAAATCAAAGGCTGTAGAACCTCACAAGAAATCAAGAGAAGAAAATCAGAAAAGACATGTTGATACACCAAAGTACTTCATAAATAAAAGTGCACCTCCACAAGTGAAGAATGCCACATTCAAAAAGCCTCCACCAAGGCAAGTACATGTAACCATACACTATTATCCTTTCAATGGCTATTACTACAAGTGCAACAATTTTGGTAATAAGGAAAAGAAGTATAAAATGCAAATAAAACACTATGGAGAATGGAACAAAAACATATATCATCATAAGTGGACAGAAACTATCATTCATATTATCCTCAAGATGTTATGTGCTACAAATACAATAACCATGGACACATTGCACTACATTGTAGACATTGTTCAGCGAAACCTCTTACAAAGTACAAGATAAAGAACACCATGATCAAACAAAAGGGAAGACCTACTTTGGTGTGGAGAAAGAAACCAAACCAAGACTATAAGAAGAGTAAAGAGGATGAATCTAGCAATATACACTATGCACAAGTGACATCCCCTAGTTTGTAAGGAGAAGCAGAATTTCAGGGGGAGTTAAGTATGATTGTATCCATTACCTCCATGAAAAGAAAAGAAAAGATGTGAAAAGAAAAAGGGTATGCAAGTGTATATTCACTCTTTGCAAGCATGTGTTGGAAAAAAAAATTGATTGTGAAAAAGTTGGATAATTGTATTTATGTTCAACTTAATATTAATGGAGCTACCATTGATACCTTAGGATACATGGATATATGATAATAATTGTTTCATCGAGAATATCAAGGTAGAAGGATTACAACAAAGACATAATGATGAGATGGAAATTTGAAACAAGGAGGAAATGATTGCATTGATGTCAAGGGAAAGGGCCTTCAAATGAAAATCCTAAAAATAGAAGTCACTTGCACAATATTTCAGCAACAAAAATAAGTGAACCATAGATTTTTGGCACCATGCACCTTTCTAGCTCTTCTAGGGTTTTTCACCTAAAAGGAGAAAGTAGGGCCAAAAATGCTAAGGGGTTTATTCAAATTATATTATGTGTGATGTTATTTAAGCTAAATGAAGTGAACTAAATGCAATTTAGTGATCTATATGACTGAATTTGAATGCAAAACTAAAGATTTAAGTTATGTTGGAAAACACAATGTGATATGCAAAACAATGAAATATGAATGAACAAATGCAGAATAGAAAGAAATGGACTGAATCAGTGTGCACCTAGGCAAGATTTGAGGAATCTGGAATCTTTGAAATGTAGTCTGGATTCACAGAAAATCAACAGTGGGACTCATTCACCTAGGGTGGAAAATTAGTATTGCTTATGGTGAAAATTGTCAAGAACCAGTTTCTGACTGTTTGGATCTAGAATCTGACAAAACATAGATTTTTAGTCTTAAGGTGGGACTCATTCACCATTGGTGGTGAATCAATCCTCTCCCAAAATTTTGAGAAATCAGGAGACAACTCTACAACACCAAATATGGAAATGTTTGCTTGTCAGGTTATTGAAGTCAATTCTGTAGGAAACAGACAAAATGTCTTCTCCAAGCTTGAAATAAGGTTGATTTGACTTGAAGCACCTAGTTGACTTGTTGACCACTTTTCAACACCTAAATACTTGTTAAATATGCACAAAAAAGTCTGCAAACACACAAGCAAGAGGGAAAAATGGTTGAGGGTTAGCAAATAGGGGTTTGCGTTGGTCAAACCCCACTTTGGTAATCAAACCCTTAATGAAATAATGAAATAATGAAATAAGAGAATGATAAACAAATAACATGCAAATGCTATCAACTTACCGAACCCTTGTTGGTGAAAATCTGAAGTTGTGTCAATGGATGCTTCAAAATGCTTGAATCATGCTTGATTTGATGTTGTAAGATGATTGAATGCTTGAGTGAATGAAAAGATTGCTTGGATGTGATGTGTGTGTAGGATCTCTAAAATGAGGTAAAAATCACTTATTTATACACTTGTGCCTTAGTGACCCATTAATACCTCATCACAGGCCGACATCAAGTGATTTTGAATAAAAAACCGAAAGTAAATTTAAAATATTTTGAATTTGGAGCCAAGGGGGACTCATTCACCACCCATGGCGAATGGGTCTCACCTAGGACCTGAAAATGAGTGTCGGGAATTAAGTCACATTTAATATTATTTGTCAGGTTTACATTAAAAAATGCACTTAATTAAGGCTTATAAGGGCATAAAGGGGTCAAATAAAGCATAAGAAAGGTGTAAATAGTGAAGTTAAGCCTAGATAAGCATGAAATCTTGTTGCAAGACCTTACAACACTTCAAAATAGGACTTGATAAGTGATGAAAAGGTGATTTTTAGGTGAATTGTAATGAATAAAGTCTAGAAGAGTGTAGAAATGTTTTACAACACTTCACAACACCTTCACAAGACATTAATATTTGAATTTTAGTACCTAAATATGCATGTTCAAGCCACATTACAATATAAAATCAAAGAAAAATAGACCAAACATCATGAAACAAGACCTAAAAGGCCATGAAAATGACAAGGGGCCATTTTTCTACAACAAATTTAGCCCCCACTTTAGTGAGAGGATGAACTTGCTTCAAACTCACACTAAAGTAGCCATGAACATAGAGAGAAGGTTTCAAATGAACTTACATTAGTAAGATGAAATACAATGATTGAAAGGGATGATCAAGCCCCCAAGATGAAGATCCCATGGAAAACTAAGCATAAGAACAAAGAAACACACAAGTGTTGAAAGCGAGAATGAATTGAGCTTCAATTGTCTGTCCAACTAGTTGTGGAATAGATCTAGTCTGATTGTTTGAAAAAGAGAATGCATACTCACTCTAGGGCAACAAAACTCATGGCAGTCTGCCAGGTGAGAAGGACCAAAAGGGTGAAATACATACGCTAGTTGGTATGCACTCACAAATAGAAAGGTGGCTATGGGGAAAGTCGTGCCATTGAGTGGGCTTCTCGCTCAACCATATCAAAGTTATACCTCCTGATAACTTTAACAAGGCGCCACAAGGAAAAATGTTGGTTCGTGCTTCATGAGACAAGAAAAGCTTCGTATGCGTAGAACTCATGAACAAAGAAAAAGGTACCACAGGCATACAAGCTGCGTTATGCAAGGTGACAAAAATGTAAAAATGTAAAAAGTGTAAAAGATGTTCAAAAGAGTCTTGTTAAGTTCATGCAAGGTCTATCACTTAGGGAACATTGTAACTAATGTTTCCAAGAGAGGACCAATTAAAGAATAAAATATTCACAACTTAGGGGATGTAGTGCGTCACATTAGGCCACAAAGAGTAATGCAATATGCTAAGATAGATCACACTTATGAAGGAAATCATACCCAATGTCATCCATAAAGTAACAAACACATGATATGAACGACAAGGCTATGTTGGGTTCACCTAAATGAACCGTATATTTTTGGCACCATGCACCTTTCTAGCTCTTCTAGGGTTTTTCATCTAAAAGGAGAAAGCGAGGCCAAAAATGCTAAGGGGTTCATTCAAATTATGTTATGTGATGTTATTTAAGCTAAATGAAGTGAATTGAATGCAATTTAGTGATCTATATGACTGAATTTGAATGAAAAACTAAAGATTTAAGCTATGTTTGAAAACACAATGTGATATGCGAAACAATAAAACATGAATGAACAAATGCAGAACAAAAAGAAATGGACTAAATCAGTGTGCACCTAGGCAAGATTTGAGAAATCTGGAATCTTTGAAACACTGTCTGGAATCATAGAAAATCAATGGGACTTGTTGGAGCCTAAAATTTCATGCAAATTTTAGGTTCCTATGTGAAAAAATTAGATTTCAACACTCAAAAAACTTAGTTGTAAAAGCAACCTTAGGAGTACATTTTAAAAAATCATATATTTGGATCTGTTCATTTTCATGCCAAACTACCTTGCACAAATGTTTATATACCATATGTAAGTGTCTCCACCAAGTTTCATCTTCATACAATTAGTTTTGGCAAGTTTTCAAAAAGCCAAGTTGAAGGGTTCTACGAAGGTTTGTTGTCTACATAGTTAAAATGGTCAACTTTGGAAGGCAATATTAAGTAACCAAAAGAGTTTCATCACAAAATGATTGATGCTTTTAATTCCCTCCACCAAACTCTACCTCTATGTCAACATTTAGAGCTCTAGGACATCATTTGATATTTTTCCAAAATTAGAACCAGATGGGTTTTACTCAGTTTGAAGACTGCATTTCTAGAATAGTTGCAATATGGTCAACTTTGTTGCTTCATACTTTGCAGAAGAAGAGGATTTACGGAAATCCCATTTTCCTACATGTTCATATGAGCTAAATGAACTAATCCCTAGGATGACAACTTCTAAAAATTAGATATGATATTTTTACAAAAAGACAAGTGGGTGGATTCCAAATGGTTTTAGCAGTGACAGTTTGCAGAAAATGCCAGATAAGTAACTTTGAACATTGACAGTTTGCAGTGCTGATAGTTTCATGCCAATCATTTTGACAAGCACACTCCCCTACCATCAATTAACATACTGGTGAAATTTCACGGCTTTTGGAGATCATTCAATCAGTTTTATAAAGCAGTTTTGGAGGCTACTTGAAATATTTCAGTCACTCTGAAAAAATATCAGAAATTAAATAATTACCCACTTTAGTTGAAAAGGCGCTTCATATTTTTATGGAAAAATTGTGTTTTTAGGATGACCTCAATAATAAATCACAAGGGACTATGAAAGGAAAAAGGTAGTTTTCTAGTGAGACAAAATCACAAACATGGCACAAGACATTGACCTATGGTTATAAACAAAGAGCAACATACACATTCTAGTGATAATAAGTCAAGGTTCATATCATGTAAAATAAGGCTTCATACTAAGAGTTTGAACAAAAATAAGGCGATGGTAGTCCATATGTTGTATCTTGGAGCCAAGAGGTTATCAACTGGGAATTGAAGACACATCTATAATGTCGAGTTCCTGAGTGTGAGCTTTAAGAATGTGGAATTCTTCCATCGATTTGAAGAAGGCTAATATTTTTCAAGTTTCCTAATTATGTAGTACAACCATGGCTCAGGGTCGAGATGAGATCTTACTAAGGTTAGGATTAATTGGGAATGCACTTAAGGTGGAAAAAAATGCTTTGGCAACATGGAACGAAACACAAGTGAAAGGAAACATGAAGAACACATACATCCACATAGAAGGGACACTTATATGAAATGAATATGATTTTCCTTATACACAGATATCATAGAGGTCATTCTTCCAAACTCAGATTTTTGACATCTTCTATAAATGCTTCCATCGTAAGAGTCCCTGCAAGGTACCTAAACTGAGTTGAGAAAAGAGATAAGGCGTTTGAACATAAATGCCAACCACAAGTACTTGACAACATTAAAGAAAGTTAAATACCCAAATTTTGATATAGGTAAGACGACTATTATTATGGTGCAGCAAAATGATACGCGTCTTGAGAAAACTCCAAGAATCCTCAAGCTTTTCAGGAAATTTGGTGTATATTGATGTAAATGGTTGTAAAAGGTTGAAATGGGTGTTAGATTCTACGTGAAATGTTCAGAGACTTAGCGCTGCACAACAATGAATACAATTCAAGATGGTAGTGCCACCAATACAATTGGCATGGTGCTCATTTACTGATAGGAATACATTTGAATACAATCCAACCAAGTTTTATCAAGCCAGAATGGGGAACTATCTGCAAAAACCGATTGTGATTATACATTTGTTGAAGGAACCTTCGCGCGAGCTATTTGGGAGCAGGATTCTAATTGTGGATTTTGAGTTTATTCAAAGAGATTGCAGATCTAAATCCCCACGCAACACTATGAGAAATCACCCCAAGCGAAGCCTAAAGGGCACAATTTTGCGTTCGTTAATCACAGTATGATGAGCATCCAGACTGAGATTTGAATCCTTAGTGGGCGAAGAAGAATATGCGGTGCCATTGATAGTTCTCTCGCACCACACAGGCCGGAGACAAAAACTCATTGGAAATACGTGTTATCGGTGTGAGTTTTTTAAATCCCTCTGATTGTGAAGGTAACGCCGATGAGGAGGTTCCGATAGCAAAACAATATCGGTGAGAGGATTGATCATCGACAGAGAGTTAAAATGTGGTCCCACCGATAGCCCGATAGGCTTACTTCATCGACAAAAGATATGAAGTCGGTGGGAAATAAATAAGTCTCTTCGATCATTTAAGTCACACAGATGCACGAGTATGTATGATCAAAGTGCAAAACAAAAGGTTGAATAAAGCATAATTATAATGAAAAGGAATAATATTTCGAGAAGATATAAAATTCACAGAAGATGTTTATTCACCCAAAAAAATCATAAAGGGTAAAAATTATAAGTATTTGCATTGAAGGAGTTATGAGAGTGGGAAATATGTATTTATTAGGTGAAAATACAAACAGATACTTGTTTAAAGTAATAATGGGATTATTTGTTTCACCGAGATGTTATTTAAAGTACAAATGTTTTCACTAAGGAGTAAAACATTCCTCCGGGGAGTTAAAATCATTTGAAGAGTCATGGAGGGGGTAATTATTTTACCCAAGGAATAATTTATTAAATTGGAATAAACGAGAGATTTTCCAGCAAAAAGATTAATCAAGACTATAAAGATCTCATTTTTTTTGTGAAATAATGATTATTATTCACGAGACGAAGATTAAAATATTTAATTTTCCTAAGGTAATTAATTAAATATTGTTGCCAAAGAAGAAGAATATTGAAGAGATGCAACAGACAGATTGAAGGGTCACAACCCTAAAAAGGCAATGTATATATGCAAAGTGAAATTGTATCATAAAAAATCATTAGAAATAGAAGATAGTAGTGGAATAGGGATAATTAATGGATAGCAGAAAAGCTCCATAATGTTTATATTATGAAAGACTATGTTACAAGCAATATTTTGAAGAAGTCAATGGAAGATCTCTGATTTTGTGGCGTTATCTTGGTATCAATTGTTTGTTGGAGTTATTCAATTATCTGGTTGTCTCCATTTTAATGCTTCTTTATTATTTAAATTGGTATATAAAGTATATATTAAATTTATCAATACACATTTGTTGTATTTGTGTGAGATGATTAATTGCTTTCCCCAAAGGAATTAAAATCCTTCTAGTTAATCACAATAATCTGGAAGTGTTATTTGGATCAGTAAGAAGAACCATATAATTAGGATTGCCAATCTGTCTCTAATTTGGTGTTATCTGCGTTCTTGCATAATTTATTCAATTAGTTCTTTCAAGCAAAGATTAAAATCTTTTTGATAAATTATAAGTAGCCTGGTTATGTTAGTTGGATAAGTAAGTAGAGTTTTTCAATCACTTTCCTACACGTTTATACAAGTTATAAACCAATATTAGTGTGCTAAACAGTTAGAGTTCCTACCAAATACGAGTAACTTATCTTAGACTTTCATTTGACTCCATTTACCCAACAAGGCACTGATCTTATCCATTTCATTATTTAGTTTTATCATTTTTTTTTTCAAAACCTCACATCTAATAATTGAACATATTCATAAACTTCACCTTGATATTGTTTATACAATTTCTACCAAATTAGACTTGCATCTTTCCACTTCCAATTTCCATTGTAAATAGATCACATAAGTAGGAAATAAATAGTTTAAGTTTGCTTCAGGTATACCCACCTAGATTTGGCAGAGCCTGAAGAGAAGAAGGTTCAAATACATCAATTGGCCTTGTTCGTTAGCCTAAAACGTACCAAGAGCTTGGAAAACTCTTGTGGTTTTTCAACCAGAATTTTTGAGAATTAATGAGACTCATTCGCCTAGGGTAGCGAATTAGTCATGCTTTTGGTGAAAATTGTCGGGATCCAAAATCTGACAAAACATAGATTTTTAGTCTTAAGGTGGGACTCATTCTCCATTGGTGGAAAATCAGTCCTCTTCCAAAATTTTGAGAAATTAGGAGACAACTCTACATCACTAGATCTGGAAAAATGTTTGTTTGTTAGGTTGTTGAAGTCAATTCTGCAGGAAACAGACAAAATGTCTTCTCCAAGCTTGAAATATGTTGATTTGACTTCAAACACCTAGTTGACTTGTTGACCACTTTTCAACACCTAAATACTTGTTAAATCTGCACACAAAAGTCTGGAAACACACAAGCAAGAGGGAAAAATGGTTGAGGGTTAGCAAATAGGGGTTTGCCTTGGTCAAACCCCACTTTGGTAATTGAACCCTTAATGAAATAATGAAATAAGAGAGAATGATAAACAAATAACATGCAAATGGTATCAACTTACCAAACCCTTGTTGGTGAAAATCTAAAGTTGTGTCAATGGATTCTCCAAAATGTTTGAATAGTGCTTGATTTGATGTTGTAAGATGCTTGAATGCTTGAGTGAATGAAAAGATTGCTTGTATGTGATGTGTGTGTAGGAGCCTTAAAATGCGGTGAAAATCACTTATTTATACACACTTGTGCCTTAGTAACCCTTTAATACCTCATCACAAGGTGACATCAAGTGATTTTGAATAAAAACCTGAAAGGAAATTTAAAATATTTTGAATTTGGAGCCAAGGGGGACTCATTCGCCACCCATGGCGAATGGGTCCCACCTAGGACCTGAAAATGAGTGTTGGGAATTAAGTCACATTTAATATTATTTGTTGGGTTTACATTAAAAAATGCACTCAATTAAGGCTTATAAAGGCATAAAGGGGTCAAATAAAGCATAAGAAAGGTGTAAATAGTGCATTTAAGCCTAGAGAAGTGTGAAATATTGTTACAAGACCTTACAACACTTCAAAATAAGACTTGATAAGTGATGAAAAGGTGATTTTTAGTTGAATTGTAGTGAATAGAGTATAGAAGAGTGTAGAAATGTTTTACAACACTTCGCAACACCTTCACAAGACGTCAATAAATTTTAGTACCTAAATATGCATGTTTAAGCCACATTAATCAGAGCAAAATAGACCAAACATCATGAAACAAGACCTAAAAGACCATGAAAATGACAAGGGGACATTTTTCTATGACACAATAAGTAATGGATTGATATCTACATGATGAAAGACTACGATAGATTGAAGACCTTGAATAAGGAGTTATCTTTTGTATGGAACAAGATATCAAAAGAACATAAGGACATTCAGAAATCCTTGAGATTAGAAGACTCTCATGAAGATATGACTTGATGATCTTAATCTAGCAGCCAAGAGCATAAAAGGAAGAATTGAACATGCATGAGATAGTGATGAGATCAATGAGTTCCCAACTTGAGAAACATGACAAGAGAAGACAATTTTTTTTGAAAAACCATAAAGAAAGATTGTTCCCAACAAAATCATAATACAAAGAATCAAGTAACCCAAGAAAGAGAAACATTAGAACAAGGGGGAGCATTAGAGAATCTTTGACAGTGGGAGAAGTCAATTCTTCTGCATTTGATGTGAGAATACAATCAGTTTCTTTGAAGGAAAGAAGGTTGATGAACATATGTTTTCCATTGATATCAAAAAGGGAGAGATATAGAATGGGGAGAGTTAATTATGTTGCCATCAGTGACAAAGGGGGAGATTGTTGGAAATATTGTCATTGATGTGAAAGGCATATAAGAGTTTGTTATAATATTATCATTGATGTCAACTGTGATCTATGTCAAGGAAATCATAAAAGGCCATAGGCCACTAATTGATAGACATGTTAGTAACTTGCAAGAACACAATCCAAGTGGGGAAACTAATATGTTCTTGGATAGATGGTTTTGGGAAAATAATGATAGTTTTGGAGATGAAGATAAGTCTATTATTAAATTCCAACATGAGCAACAGATAAGGATGGTTAAGCAAAACAAATTTTCTTTATTAGATAAAGACAATGACATCATGTTGTTGCCCTCTCAACTCTTGACAACCTTGAAGGATGATTCCTGAAGATGATGAACACGGTGCAAGAGAATTGGAGGATACAATGAAAAAGTTAAATAGAAGGAGGAAATGGAGAGAAAATCGGACAACAGTCTTATATACTTGTGTTTATTATTAAACTAAGACAAAATTAGAATGAGGCAAAAATGAAATAATAATGAGACCAAAAAAAATGAGACAAAAATAGGAGACAAAAAAGACAAAAATAATATAAAGGAAAAAACAAACAAGATAAAAATAGAAAAAGATGAAAGTGCATCAAATATTATTAAGGAAAGGAGCAGCGATAAGTTTAAGGCAAGACTTTAAACAACGATTAAATCTTTTGTGGCTGATTTACTCATCCCACTAGAAGACAAAATTTGTTTTATTCACTTTTAAAATGGTGTAATTCATAAAAGAAGTTTGAGAAAACAGTTTTTAAATTGAAGAGGTGAGATTAGTATTGGTAATGAAGTGTTATGTTTTTTGAAGGTGAAAGGATGTGTCTCCAAAGGGAATCACCTTCTTTGATAAGGTATAAATAGTGATTGCAAAATGGGGGAAAGTGTTTGAGTGACTCAATGAAATATTTTATGATATAAGCAGAGATGCATATTAAAAGCAATGATTAATGTAATGAACAACAACAATTAAAAAAGGGAATAGATGCATCTCTTGGTTGAAGAGGTATGATTGAGTTGAAATAAAAGACATATCTATGAGACACACCCAGATCAACATATGAGGGTTTAAGAGGTGGTGAAATGTAAATGAAACATCAGAAAAACACCAGTGAGTGTGAGGAATAAAAGAATATAAGATCTTACACTACAGATCTGTAGATGAGAATTTAGAGAAGATATACAATAGACTTGGAACATAAGAGTAGTGTGTGTGAGAGATAAATATGTGAGAAAAGAGTGTGAATAAAGTAAGAGACGCATGTATGAAATAAAAGAAATACAAAAGTGGAACAATGAAGATATAAGAAGATCATTAATGTAGGAATAAAAGAAAAGAACAGGTGGAATAATGAAGATATAAGAAGATCATTAAATCAGATATAAAAGAAAAGCATAAGTAAGGCAATAGAATGATAAATTAGTCCAATTAAAGAGCAAAATTATGAGTATATCAACAAACATGAATATGGATATGCAGATTTAAAAGAGTAGAATGCAGATTTGAAAGAAAGCATATATGGTGCATCATCTAAGAGCATATTGGTGAAAGAGAATAAATGGAGATTTAAGAAAAGAATATATGCAAATTGGTAAAGGAAATATATCTAGATTTATGAAGGAATTCGAAGCAGATTTGACAAGGAGTCAATTTAAAAGGGAAGATATATGAATAATTGCATCAAGTTTGTGAAGAATATGTCATTAGCAAGATCTTTATGAAGGCATAGAAAGAGTTTGTCATCAATTGAAGAAGATATAGTTTGTGAAGAGGAATTTGTGACAGATCCATAAAGAAGATTATAAGAGATTTGTAAGAAGGATATTTGAGCAAAATTGTCCATCATCTGTTGAAGAAGCAACATTAAAGGTGGAACACTATTCTTGAAATTAGTATCTTTTGCTAAGTTGGTGCTTGGAAAGTAGGAGTTTGGTGCTCCTTGTAGGTTGGTGCCTACTAAATCAGAGATAGGAGTTGATGCTCCTTGTGGGTTGGTGCCTACTAAAGTGTGAGAGTTGGTGATTCAAGTAGGTTGGTGCCTACATCCATTGTAATACTTATATAATTCATAAAGTACATTATTTATACCGTGGTTTTCTCCCGTAACGGTTTCCACATAAAATCTTGGTGTCAACTTGTTCATATTGTTATATTCTTGCATGGTTGATATCGTGTTAGAGTTTAAAGTGGGTAAAGTTGAGAGGGTAAAAATTTGTTAATATATTGATTCACCGCCCCCCCCCCCTCTTAGTATATTTTGTGCTTTTCACTCTAACCACCGTCTTCAACCTTTCACTATCCCCATTTTCGTCTTAAGCCTTTTACTTTGTGTACTTCAAAATTGAGAGCAACATATCTAAAATATTCAAAAGCAAAGGAGAGAAGAACAATGGAGGTCAACTAATGAATGCATAAAGGTATAATTTTCTTTGTTCATTTGTATTCAACTTTCTTTATGCTTATTTGTGCTTCATTGTTTTAGATTTGATTTATAAGCTTACTTCTAATGGTTTGGTGGTTTCCTTCAAGGATTAAAGCTTCGCAAATTGAATTTTCAGATCCGTACATGAATAGTTTTATTTATTATGAAATTCTTTAAAATGGGTCAAGGATGACGATTATTATTAAGAAATAGGTTTAGATGAATGCTATTAGATAAACAAATAATGGTCAATATGACCATTTGTTATTCATGCTTCCCTTTGTGGGTAGTAGTCGCAGAGAAACTGTTTGGGGAATAAGAACCCTAGAAAAGGTTGTGTACCCAATGTAACTAGTTCACATAAAACATAGACTAAAAGAAAAAACTACATATTTTATGCTTTGATCTCATTTGGAAGTAGGGTATGTAGGTAGTCTAGGAAACAAAGGATGCTCCTAGTACTTAGGGATTCAAAAATGAGATTTAGAGCAAGAGAGATTACCTAAACATTTTTAAAATATAATCAACAAAAATATATTGAACTATACTTGGAAGAATCCTTTATGAATTGCTTGATTCCATGGGGCCTTAGGCCAAATTTTAAGGTAGGTTTCAAGCCTAGAAATATTAATTATGTATCCCTGATGATGGTGGCCTCAATACACTTTTAGTAGGAAGTGTGGTCACCAAGGAAGTGACTCAGGAATAGTCCCAATGAGTCCAAGACTCTGGCTAGAGGATATACCTATCGTATAATAAATGCCTACCTTTTTTTAAATGGATACCTAATCAAATTATATGGATAGATGAATTCCTATTTTGTATGAATAATGAAGTGAATTCATGTTCTATATGAAAAGATGATTGTTTGATATTCCAAATTGATAAATACCTATCCTATATGGATAGATGTTCCTAAGTATACTTATGAATGAATAATTAAACAACAAAAAGAAAAAAAATAGTGGTGTTTTTGGGTTAAAATATATTGTGTCTTTACATGTATCAAAGTGAAGTTTGAAAGATAGGCCTTGAGCTTACTACAAATCATGCAATTAAAAAATATATTTATATAAAAGTTATTTGAAAAACATTTTTCTCAAACCTTATAAGAATACTAATAAGAGAATAATTAATTAGGAATATTAAATGGCAAGGGGAAGAGCAACTCGAGCCAATGTCAGTTGAAGGTCAAGGAAGGATAATAACAATCAACAATAAGCACAAGGGGGTAATGAAGATAGGATAGAAGCAATAATAGAACTACTAATTAAACAGAGGGATAAGATCAATTCTTTGGAGCAAACAGTACATGATCTTCAAACAAGGCAAGACAATATTGGAAACACAGTAGAACCTAAACTTGAAAACCCTCTTGAGGATAATAATCCTGAAGAAAATAGAATGAATGTTGTTGCACCTAGAAGGGAAAATACTATTTTGGAATTGTCTAAGGATTTTAAGAATATCACCCCTCCAAAATTTGATGGAAGACAATTAGGAGAAGGGGTTAAAAATTGATTGAATGAGATGGATAAGTATTTTGAGTTAAGAGGCTTTAGTGAAACTACTAAAGCCTTATGGGGGTCCTACCAGCTTGTTGGTGAAATAGCTAGTTGGTGGACTAATGTCAAAGAACATAATAAGTACACACCAAAGAGAACATAACATGGGAACAATTTGTTGAAAATTTATGAAAAAGGTGGCTATCACAATTGTTTTTCTTATGAGAAGATGACTAAGTTCCACAACCTTCAATAGGGATCTTTGAAAATTCAACAATACTAGGATATGTTTTCCAAACTACTAAAATATGTGCCGATATATATCAACAGGATGAGAAGAGCCAAACCAAGAAATTCATTTTGGGGTTAAATACCAACATAGGGGAAAATTTTGACATGCATGGGCTATAAAGTATGAATGATGTGCTAGAGAAATAACTAAAGAAAGAAAGGAAGTTACAAGCCTCAACTTTAGAAAGATAGTCTTTTAGAAATAATTTAAAAAAGAAATAGGAATTCAAAAGGAACCCAAGCTTTGCCAAGAACCTAAGGAACAATTCATCAGAAAGGAAATCACCTCCAAATAAAAATCAAAGGAACAATGGAAATAATGCTAACAAAAAAAACTTCAACAAAAATGATCAAAGGAACTACAAGCCAACAAATCAACCAAGGTTCAACGAAGCAAGAAATAATCACCCTAGGAACCCAGTGCAACAAGGACCACCAAATGGATATTTTATGTGTGGAGGAAATCAATTTTCTAGAGAATGTCCAAGGATGCAAGGACAAATGAGAGAAAACCAACCTCAACGAGGACCTCCACAAAGAATTCATGCAACAGTAAGAAATCAAAGAACCCGATTCTAGAACATACCCATAGAGACTACAAGTACACTTTTTGGGCAACCGGTCTCAATTCCTTCAAGATTACAGTGATGTGTTTCTTGAAGAACTAGCAGGGTTTCCCCCAATTTTGTTTTGAATTCTCCATTTATATAGTTCTAGGAGTTGAACTTGTGTCTAAGGAACCCTATCAAATGAACATAACATAATTAGTAGAACTTAAGATGTAATTAGAGGAGCTACTTGGGAAAGGTCTCATAAGACCAAGTGTATCTCCTTGGAGAGCACCAATGTTATTTGTTAAAAAGAAAGATGGAACCCCAAGGCTATGTGCTCATTAGAGAATGTCGAACAAGGTCACAGTAAAGAATAGGTACCCTTTTCCCCGTATTCAGGACCTCTTTGAATAAATGAAAGGAGAATATGTGTTTTCTAAGATATATCTTCGATTAGGGTATCATCAACTCAGAATAGAGGAAGATATTCCAAAAACAACATTTAGAACAAGGTATAGGAATTATGAGTTTACAATTGTACCTTATGGTGTGACTAATGCTCTAGCTTCCTTTATGAACTTAATGAATAGTGTGTTCCATGATTACTTGGATAAATTTGTCTTGGTTTTCTTAGACGATATTTTAATTTATTCCAAAAATGAGGAGGAGCACCTAGCACATCATCAATTAGTTTTTCAAAGGTTGAGAGAACATAAGCTAAATGGGAAATTATCAAAATGTGCATTCCTTGAGAAGAAAATCCATTACTTAGGACACATCATTTCGGAAGATGGAATAGTAGTAGAATCAAATAAGATAAAAACCATAGAAGAATGGCCAATTCCCAAAAAAAATTTAGAAGTAAGAAGTTTTATGGGGCTTGCAAGATATTATAGGAGATTTGTACAAGGGTTCTCAAAAATTGCAAATCTAATCACCTCACTACAAAGAAAGGGTAAGGAATTCTTGTGGATTGAACAATACGATAAGGATTTCAAAATTTTGAAGGAAATATTAACCACAACACCAAGCCTAAAGGTTCTAGATCCAATCAAATATTTCTTAGTTGTGACAAATGCTTCCATTATAGGTCTAGGAGGAGTACTTTTTCAAAATGAAGGTGTGATAGCTTATGAATCAAGGAAATTGAAAACACATGAAGTAAACTATGCACCTCTTGATTTGGAACTAGCAACCATTGTTCATGCTCTTCAAAAATGGAAACATTTTCTCTTAGGAAAGCCATTTGAGTTAAAAACTTATCAAGAACTCAAATATATTTTCATGCAACCTCACTTAAATGATAGACAAAGAAGATGGTTAGAATCCCTAAGTGAATATGATTTCGAGATAGAATATATCAAAGGGAAGGAAAATAGGGTTGCAAATACATTAAGTAGAAGAAGGCATTTGATGAATATTTCAATATTCGAAACTAATTTTAGAGAACAAGTGTTAAATGAGAAAAAATAAGATTCATGATATAAGAAAGTAAGGTCAACCTTAGAAAGTGACCCAACTGATCCTAGAATGAAGGGGCACTCTCTAGATGGTGATAAGTTGCTTTGATACAATAATAGAATATATGTTCCAAACTCTAAAGAATTAAGAGAGTTGGTTTTATGCGAAGCCAACAATACTCCTTATTTAGGACATTCCGGGGCAAAACAAACTCTATTTGGATCTTAAGAAACTATATTTTTGGCAAGGAATGAAGAATGGCATAGTACTTTATGTAGCTAAATGTCTTGAATGTCAAAGGGTGAAGGCAACATATAGTCACCCAAGAGGACTATTGTACCCTCATGATATAACACATCATAAGAGACAAGTCATTAGTATGGATTTTGTACAAGGATTACCTACAACACCTTATAGGCACAACACAATAATCGTGGTAATTGACAAAATCACCAAGGTTGCTCACTTCATACTAGGGACTTTAACAAATAATGCTCCAACTTTGGCCAAACATTTTGTGAAAGAAATATTTTTCTTGTATCGAATTCTAGAGAAAACCATATCTAATAGGGATGCTAGATTCACTTTGAGATTTTGGAAAACTCTTCGGTCAACCTTGGGAAAATAGTTGAATTTTAGTACAACATATCATCTAGAAACATATGGCCAAACAAAAAGAACAAACCAAATTGTGGAAGATCTCCTACATAGGTACTGCGTGGATCAACAATCTAAGTGGGAAGAATATCTTCCTCCACTAGTAGAATTTTCATATAATAACTCTTTCCAAGCCTCTTGAGATGACCCCATTTGAAGCACTTTATGGAAGATCTTGTTGAACAACATTAAGTTGGGACAATCTTGAGGATAGAGTGATAATTGGACTTGATATGTTGAAGGAAATGGAAAATCAAACCAAATCAATTAGATAGAGGTTAAAGGAAGCAACAAATAGGAAAAAGAGTTATGTAGATAAAAATAGGACACAAAATTTGCAATGGGTGAATGAGTTTTCTTAAGGGTCGTGCCATATAAAAGATCTATAAGTTTTGGGAATAAGGAAAAGTTAGCATCCCATTATGTGGGACTCTTTGAGATTCTAGAAAAGATAAATCCGGTTGCCTACCGATTAACCCTACCTCCTCAACTGAGTCATATCCATGATGTTTTCCATATATCTCTTCTTAAGAAGTATGTACCTAATGAGAAACATGTTTTGAACTGGAATGCATTACAGGCCCAAGAGCTCGACAGAATAATGATAAAACCATACAAAATCTTGGAGGCACCAATACTAATTACACAATAGGATGGTTGACCAAAGAAAAGTACAATGGGTATGATGAAGAAAATGCTACTTGGAAATATACAATTGATCTACAACAATCATTTCCTTTCTTGCTTTAAGAAATGTCTTGATATTATATTTATTTTCTTGTTTTAAAGTAATTTTAGACACTATCTCCTAATTATTTCAAAACTTAATGAATAAGTGCATCATTATGATGCACAAATAAGGGGGGAAAGATGTCATAACCACTTTTATCTTCGAACTAATGGTACACAACTATCAATTTTAAATTTGATGTCTTTTGCATGTTCAATTAATCACTTAAAAATTCATGACCAAGAATATTATTATCAAAGCTAGGAAAATTAACAGATGATAATTATTGTAGCCATCTTATGCAATTTGTAGACTTCAAATTGCGACATTCAAGAGTGAGCTTAAACCTCCATTATCTCCAGTACTAGGGAAGGCAGTCACTCACGTCTCATAATTAACCATGATTCCTCATTGAATCCTTTTAGTTGGGATTGAAAGTGGAAACAAAACTAGGAAATAGTTGAAAGATTATGGCAAATGTCAAGGTCACATTATGATCTCAACTAGTCTACCCATCCCTCTATCGATCTACACCATAATAGGAGACGAGAAAAGAAATAAATAACCACCTCCATATGCATTCATCCTTCTTATATATATAGCATGTTACACCCCAATTGTGTATTTACTATTTACTATTACTATGTAAGGTAAATGTGAATGTAATTTGAATTTTGATTGAGAATCATTTATGCTTGCACTTTGTTATCAATGAATTATGAACGAATATTATTTCATTTAATGATATGTGAAGAAATGCATATATGAGAAATGGATAGTTATTGAGTTAGATATTCTAACTATGGAGATATGTTATGTGAAGTGATATTTTGTTGAACAGCTGACTATCGTGGGAATATGTTAGTTGGATGTCGGTATATGTTCAATCCTCTAGGCGTGAAGGGAATTATCACTCAAGAGAAGATCTTGGTCGGGTAACTAGTTACGTAACCTATCCGAGCTTACACACACACTCACAGTAGAATGGTTGAGTCAAGTTATTGTGTTAGGAATTGATAAGTCATCTTTAGTATGAATGTCTGCATTAGTAAGGGTCATGATTACTATTGAATGCATGCTTGGATGATGTTTATATGTTTAGAGCTTATGAGTTCTTCCTTGAATTACTATGTTGTATTGATGATGGGAATACACGTGGAATGTATGCATATATATACATATGCATATTGACGATAGACTATACACATGAATGAACATGTACATGAACATACATAGGTAGATGTACCTATGCACACTTATGAGCAGGTTGCTTATGTGCATGGAGCTATCAAATGGACAATACGACATGAATGTGTATATGAATTAATACACCACACGTCTATACCCTATCAACATGATGATAACTGTGTATGTGCTTGTTTGCACAATCAATTGTGTATATATATATATATATATATCCATATGTTTACATGTATTGATACACACATATGTTTGAAAAATGGACATACCCATACTAATAGATTGATATATGTACACATCTGTATACATGTACATAGAGGAATATATATATGTACAGTCAATATGATTATTACTATTATGGGAATGTCAACTTGATCATACCCATTTATATATCAAATGTATACAAACTTGCTTGACATGGGATATATATATATATATATATTAATACTTGGTACCAAATATCTATTTATACATGGTATTAAATAGAGGCTGATTTATATATACATGAGCATAGGTTGATTTGTATGTGATACATACAAAGCATTTAAAAGGCCAGATATTACATATGCCAACATTGTATAAAGATCAATTCAAAGGAAATAATATGGTTGATGGGGATAATAAACCATAGTTGATACTAAGGAAATCCATTATGGAATTATTAAACAACAAATACTCAACATTGAATGCTTTTATATAAAGCAATGAAATAGATACCAACTATAAAATAAAGTGAAACGCATGAGAATAGGAAACGCGTACAACAAGATGTGAATTGGTAAAAGTACCAAATAAATGAACCATCTTTGAAAAGCAACTCATTTCTACTATGTTTCTCAATAAAGTTGTGACTAAGTCAACATAGAATGAGTGTTGCTTGTAGAATGAAGATATTTCAAAGAGTAAACCAATGGCTGCATACTTGGCGCTAGAATATGAAGTTCTATTTGCTGTAGAAGTCCATCTTTGATGCAATTCGACTGTTATCATTTCAGCATGAGCACAATTGAAAAAGTCTATTACTGTTGTCAAATAAATGGGTCGACCTGTAGCTTCTTATGTTGAGTTTGTGTTTAGTTTCCTACCACCTTTTAAGCTAAGCGAAGTGAGTCAAATTGCATGGATTAAGCTGTCATTTTGCATGCCTTTTTTGTAGGCTGCAAAGTTTCATTTTGCTGTATAAATAGAGAGGTTTACACACTCATTTGGGGACACACTATTCTGCTTTATTTTGCAATTGCATTATGCTATATTTGTGGGAGCCTTGAGCATTTGAGAGGAGCTATATTGTGAGAGTTTTATTTGTAAAAGCATATTATCAACTTGTGAGAAGGATTCTTACTTTGTGAGGATTAGGTGAAGCTTGTAAGTTGTTGTGGGAAGCTATGCAACCAATTAAGTCAAGTGGTTAAGTGTAATACATGCATGGGGATCTTGTCTTCTCTATTTTGTCTTTATTTTCAAAAGATTGAGAATTGAATGCATTATTTGTTCTGCATGAGAAATGCTTGCACTAGGGTAACATAACATTTGCTTTGGAAAGGAAAAGAAGTTTATGCTTTTCTGTGAGTGTTTGTAATTACTCCATAATAGGAGGAATTGTTTGTCACAGGTATTTTTATACTATATATTATTAAACAAGGATAGCTTAAGGGTTATTCCTAGCTAAAATTATTTGATTATATTAGGTAGCTAGAGTTACTCCTGGGATTGATTGTCCAATCAAGGGAGGGTAAATTGTACTTTGCTTTGTGAGTAGAAATACCATAGAGTTTGTGGGAAAGGGAATAGGATGTTTCTAGGGTTAAAGATTACCCATAGGAGGAAATACCTATGCATAGATTATAGTGGCCTAAAGTCAAGTCGAGCTTGAGTAGTGTATGTGAGTACCTGATGACTATCACTCGAAGTATCAAAGTACTGAGTGAGAACACTTTGGCCAAAGTAGTGTGATTTCCTTTGGCTCCATTGTCAATTCATCGTGATCCATTTATTTGTATGCTAGTCCTAGATTGTAAGGTTACAAGTTATAGTCATGTAGGACACATCACTAAGTTCAATTGGTTGTTGTTACGAGGTTACTCCATTGATCTCTTCATCAAAGGGTAGGGCCATATATTGTATGATAGATGTGCAAGGGACCGCCTATTAGTTTGTGGTTGGCGGAAAACCGCTTGAGTGATGCTTCTCCTCCTTAGTAGGGGACATAAGACCAAGATTTGAAAGGTGGATCTTGGACCATCTATATCTATTGCTTTGAAGCTTGGTTGAGTTATGTATGTACTTGTATACATTCTCAGAATATTGTATTTGTGAAGTTATGTTGGAAATGGCACCCATGTTGGTTATTTTTTGTGACATCTATGTTCATTTGTTTTCAATAAAGAAACAAATTTATTTATTGCAATGGTTAGTTACATTGTTTATTTACTTGGAAAGTGAAAACTTAGGAAAAAATACTTCAGTGAATGGTTGACATGTTACATGTGGTATCAGAGCTACCAAGTTTAGCTTTGGAACCTATGAGGTCACCATTCTTTCCATCCAACATTATCTAATGTTTGGAAATTCTTGTGCTAGGATGGTGCGTCTCAGGTTAATGGCTAGAAAGTCAGTAATCGGGACTGAGCGTTACCTAAAGGCCAAGAAGGAAAGAGAGGCCATTGCTAGAACATTGAGAGTACCAACTATGATAATGTCATCTGGTTAAGCGACATTGAAACCTTCAATCATGTGCTTTCTCGGATCAATGATGTGAAGAGAAAGATGAAGATGGAGGCCAAGTACAACTACCTAACTTCCATCTCACCAGAGAAGTCTGAATCTTTATCACTTTCCAAGGACATACTCTCGGAAGGAAGTGGTAGTCCAACATTTATCTTTAGAGACCCTAGAGTTTAGCCAATGTCAGAAGTAATTGTAATTTCCTCGAGTAATGAGTCTGAGGGTTATGTACCTTGCAACTATGTATCGAATGATAAATCCGAAGGTTATTATCCATTCTAGGATAGGTATGAACAAATGAGAGATGAGCAACAATCTCAATCTATAGGGTATACTCCATTAAGTTGTGTCAGAGAGTGAATATGAGGGATACTCTCCACTCAACTATTTGAATAGTCCATGTAATCAAAAGGATATTGAGATCCTTGAAAAATGAATAAAATTGTGTGTTTATCAAAAAGCTTGTGCTTAAGTCTTATGTGGAATTCCTTATGTGTTATTGATAACTCATTTTAATGTTTTCCATAAGATAATTGATAACTTGATTAAATCTAATATGGATGACCCTTCAGGTAGAATTTGTTCTTGCGAAGATGGTGAGAACATGAACCAATCTCGGTAGAAGCCAAGAAGTTGGGCAAGGACCAGTAGGAGTTGAAGCTAGATTGGGCCAAATCTTAGCAAGATTGGAAAACCTAGAGCAAGAAACAAGGGTAAATGATAGAGTTGAGAAGGAAGTTCCAAATAATGAGAATGAGTGAGAAAACTCTTCTCATGAACATGATCAAACTCATGATCATGAGAGAGAAAAATCACCTTCTCTATTTGAGGAAACTAATAGGAAGTGTATGGCTTCTAAACTTTCTAGAGCTATGAAGAAAATCACCCACCTAACTTTGAGGGAAGCACTAGCAGAGATGAAGGTGAGGCTTGGTTAGTCCAAATGGAGAAGTATTTCAAAATTCAAAATTATACTGCCATCACCAAAGTAGCATGGGGAGCATACTAGTTAGCAGGAGAAGCCTCTAACTGGTGGATGAATAAAAAGATGGAACTTAATTTTAACTCATGGAAACAAACATGGAGTGAATTTGTTGAAATTTTCCATAAAATATGGTTAACCCAACTCTATTTTGACCAAAAACTCACAGATTTTCAGAATTTGAGACAAGGTGAGATGCCACTTAATGAGTATTGGGAGAAGTTTACCTGTCTTTTGTGTTGTGTTCCTATGTACCAGAAGGATGAATGCTTCTGTATAAGAAAGTTTATCATGGGATTTAATAGTTAGATTGAAGGAGAGGTAGATGTTCACGGTCCAACAACTATGGATCTTGTGTATGAAAAAGTAGTTAAACAGGAGCAAAAGCTCAAAGATATCTCCATTCGTCAGGAAAATAAAAACCGTAAGAAAATTGCGGGAGCTTAGGACAAGCCAACTCCAAGGAAGGTGAAAGTTGTGCAAAATGTACCCAAGTAAGGGGAAAAAGGATCTCGTAATAGTGGGAAAGAATAAAAAAGGGAACATAAGAGGAATGGTTCCAGTGGTGGGAATACCAACAATATTGGTGGAAATGCTAGCAAGTCTAGAGAACCCGTGAGAAAGAAAGGACTGACCACTAGATGTTTTATAGGTGGAGGAGACCAATATGCTAATTAATGTCCTAATAAGGCTTTTAGGTCACGATCTCATGGTAATCCACTACCTACCCAGCAAGCGATGTTCCAACAAAAGATACATGCAGCTGTGGATGATCGTTAGGCAGAGTATCAAGTGACTCCAATAGAGACTCTAGGTATTTTGTTTCACTTACCCATTTCTATACTTATAGATAATGATGCAACTAAGAATTTCATTTCACCTAGAGTAGCTAAGCAAATATCTAAAAAAGCTGGTTACATGGCAAAGTCTTGGGATGTTGGGTATGCAAACCAGACAAGAGCAAAGGTGGAACAATGTTTATTTGAAGCTAGGATAGAGCAACCTTGTTTTTCTACAGAGGTGAACCTATATGTCGTGCCTTTAGGATCCTATAATGTTATCCTAGGTATGAATTGGTTATGGAGAAATAGGGCTAAGGTAGATTGCCATGCTAAAATAGTAGAATGCCTAGATGATCTTGGTAATCAAGTGAAGTTTCAAGGGATACCTAGAGAGGTAAAGATTCGTTAAATCTCAACAATGCAATTGTTAAGGGCTAAGAAGAAAGGGTGCAAACTCTTTGCAGTCAAGATGGAAAAGCTTGAAGAGAACCTTGATAACTTGGAACCACAAAGCGTCCAAGAGATGGAAGATGGTGAAATGGAGGATCCAAAACTAGGTAATGTCCAAATGAATTACCTAGGTTGCCATCGAAAAGTATATTTGACTTTTCAATTGATATAGTTCTAGGATCCAAACCTGTTTCCAAGGTACCTTATAGAATGGCAACAATGAGCTAATGGAGCTTAAGGCACAGTTGGATGAATTGTTGTCTAAGGGGTTGATAAGACCAAGTGTTTCACCCTGGGGAGCACCGACCATCTTTGCGAAAAAGGATGGTACATTGCTTTTGTGTATGGATTATCGCATGCTTAACAAAGCTACGGTAAAGAATAAGTACCCGTTAACACACATTGATGGTCTATTTGATCAAATGAGGGGAGCTTTCATATTTTCTAAGATAGATTTGAGATCTAGATACCACCAGTTGAGAATTAAGGATGAAGACATCTTTAAAATTGCGTTCATAACTAGATATGGATACTATGAGTTTACAGCTCTACCCTTTGGTTTAACAAATGCACTTGTAGCATTTACGAACCTTGTGAATAGTGTATTTAGGGATTGCCTAGATAAATTTCCCTTAGTTTTCCTAGATGACATTTTGATTTACTTAAGGAAAGAGGAAGAACATTGTAGGAAATTAGAGATGGTTCTACAATGACTTAGAGAACATAAGTTGTATGGAAAACTCTCTAAGTGTATCTTCTTCCAAAAGAGAGTACATTATCTTGGACGTGATTTTAGCAAATGGAATATCAGTAGATCCAACTAAGATCAAGGCAGTGCTAGAATGGCCAGTACCCAAGAATGTATCTGAGGTTAGAAGTTTTATGGGTCTAATGGGATACTATAGAAAGTTTGTTGCAAATTTCTCCAAGATAGCCTTTCCAATTACTTCTTTGCAGAAGAAAGAGAAGAAGTTTGAGTGGACAGAGAAGTGTCAAGTAGTCTTTGACCTACTCAAAGAGAAGTTAACTACAACACCAATTTTGAAAGTCCCAGATCCTGAGGGTGACTTTATTGTTATCATAGATGCATTAGGAGAGGGCTTAGGGGGTGTGTTAATGCAAGAAGGGCAAGTAATTGCTTATGAATCAAGGAAGCTGAAACCTTATGAGAAAAATTATGCATCGCATGATTTGGAGTTAGCAACTATGGTTCACACTTTGCAAATGTGGAGGCATTACTTGTTAGGGAAACCCTTTGAAATGAAAACTGATCATCATGGGTTGAAGTATCTATTCACTCAACTTAATCTGAATACTAGACAGAGAAGATGGTTAGATTTAATATCTGATTATGACTAATATTAGTTATATTAAAGAGAAAGAGAATCGGGTTGTCGATGCCTTGAGTCAAAGACGTCATATTGCTTCAATAGTGACAATTCAAACACACTTTAAAGGACAAGTATTGCAAAAATGCAAAGAGGATGAGTACTATTTGCAAGTCAAGCAAGAACTCACTAGCAATCCACATGATGCAAGGTATGAAGGTTTTCATTTTGAACCTAGTGGTGTACATAGGTATAAAGGGATAATGTATGTACTTGACTTGAAAGAGTTAAGAAATCTGGTATGGAAAGTACATGAAGCACCGTAATCTGGACACCCTAGTGTGACAAAAATGATGGCAGATATTAAACTATTATATTTTTGGAAGGGCATGAAAGGAGATGCTGCTTGATTTGTGGCTAGGTGTCTTAAATGTCAAAGGGTGAAAGCAGAGCATCATCATCCTACAGGTTTGTTATACCCACATGATATACAAAGAGAAAGCGACAAGTCATAAGTATGGACTTTGTGCAAGGATTGCCTATGTCAAGGAATAAGTACAATGTCATTCTTGTGGTTGTGGATAAGCTTACCAAAGTAGCACATTTCATACCCGAAAAACTAATTGATGGAGCACTTGTCATAGCAGGGAATTTTTTGCAAGAAGTGTTTAGGTTGCATGAGATTCCTAAGAAGATTATATCGGATAGGGATGCAGGAGTCACTTCTAGGTTTTGGCAAACCTTGTTTTATGCACTTGGGACTCAATTGAATATTAGCTCAACATATCATCTGGAAATGGATGGACAAATTGAAAGGGTGAATCAAGTATTAGAGGACCTACTTAGAATGTATTGCATGGATTAGTAGTACAAGTGGGAAGACTACTTTCCTTTAGTGGAATTTGCTCACAACAATTCTTACCATTCTGCAATAAAGATGGCTCCTTTTGAAGCGTTATATGGTTGAAAGTGTCGAACTCCTATAAGTTGGAACAAACTTAAGGATAGAGTAAGTATTAGGCCAAAGATGTTGGCTAAGTTGGAAGAGAAAGTAAGAATTGTTAAGCAAAGGTTGGCTGAAGCTAATGATAGACAAAAAAGTTATGCTAATTCCAAGAGAGTGCCCCAAAATTTTGCCATAGGTGACAAGGTGTTGTTGAAAGTGAAACTTCACAAGAGTTCTATCAAATTTGGAAAGTCTTCCAAATTAGCCCCACGTTATGTAGGACTTTTTGAGATTCTTGAGGAAGTGAATTTGGTAGCTTACTAAATTGCGTTGCCACTAGCTCTTGCCAAGATGCATAATGTCTTCCATGTATCTTAAAGGAGTATATACCAAGTGATAATCACGTGATTGATTGGAATTCTTTACAGGGACAAGACCCAAGAGTGGTAACACTCGAGCCCGTCAAGGTGCTCAAAATGCATAAGATTTTTTTGCATAATAGGGAGGTCTTGCAATGCAAAGTCCGGTGGGACCAGTATGCAGAAGACTCTACCACTTGGGAAGACTATGCTGAGATTCAACAAAAAATTCCACATGTTTTAGATGCATTTGAGAGTACTTGAAAAACAATATGTTGTTTGTTTGATTAGTTTATGTTGCTACATATAAATCATCAAGGACGATGATTCACAGGGGGGAGTATGTCACACCCCAATTGTGTATTTACTATTTACTATTACTATGTAGGGTAAATGTGAATGTAATTTGAATTCTGATTGAGAATAAATTGTGCTTGTACTTTGTTATCAATGAATTATAAATGAATGTTATTTCATTTAATTATATGTGAAGAAATGCATATATGAGAAATGGATAGTTATTGAGTTAGATATTCTAACTATGGAGATATAGTATGTGAAAACATATTTTGTTGAACAATTGACTACTATGGGAATATATTAGTTGGATGCAGGTATATGCTCAATCCTCCAGGTGCGAGGGGAAGTATCACTCAGGAGAAGATCTTGGTCAGGTAACCAATTACATAACCTATTTGAGTTTACACATACGTTCACAGTAGAATGGTTGAGTCAAGTTATTGTGTGATATTGCTATCAGGATTCGACCGTGCAATTTCTCGAGTCAAACTCATTGACCCATGTTTCATGAGTAGTGGTTCTCATGAACCCATCCCTCATGATAATGAATGATCCACTTAGCACTCATTGGATCTAGGTGATGCTCATAGGGGTGAAGCATTGGGCCTTCCCAGGAGGTCACCCATCCACTACTACTCCAGCTCAAGTGCACTTGACCATGGAGTTTCCCCAAGGTCAAACCCACTTAGCTTGCAACCCCATTTGCAAAACCTTCAGCAAGTGTTGTACCTTACAGACCATTCATTATAGAGCCCCTTTATCACTCGTCCCAATACTACTCCAGCTTAAGCACACTTAACCATGGAGTTTCCCCAAGGTCAAACCCACTTAGCTTGCAACCCCATTTGCAAAACCTTCAACAAGTGTTGTGCCTTATGCTGAAGGTTTTGCAAATGGAGTTGCAAGCTAAGTGGGTTTGACCTTGGGGAAACTCCATGGTTAAGTGCGCTTGAGCTAGAGTAGTACTAGGAATGGGTGACCTCCCGGGAAGGCCCAATGCTTCACCCCTGTGAGCATCACCTAGATGCAATGAGTGCTAAGTGGATCATTCATTATCATGAGAGATGGGTTCATGTGAACCACTACTCATGAAACATGGGTCAATGAATTTGACTCGAAAAACTGCACGGTTGAATCTTGATAGCAATATCACAATTTGACACGTGGAAAATACCTCCTACTTATCAAGTTATTGTGTCAAGAATTGGTAAGTCATCTTTAGTATGAATTTCTACATTAGTAAGGGTCATGATTACTGTTGAATGCATGCTTGGATGATTATATGTTTAGAGCTTAAGAGTTCTTCCTTGAATTACTATGTTGTATTGATGATGGGAACACATGTGGAATGTATGCATATGTATACATATGCATGTCGATGATAGACCATATACATGGGCGTACATAAGTAGACATACCTATGCACACTTATGAGCAGGTTGCTTATGAACATGGAGCTATCAACTGGACAATATGACATGAATGTGTATATGAATTAATACACCACACGTGTATACCCTATCAACACGACAATAATTGTGTATGTGCTTGTTTCTGCAATCGATTGTGTGTGTGTGTGTGTGTGTATGTTTACATATATCGATACACACGTATGTTTGGCAAACGAACATGCCCATAAAAATATATCAATATATGTACACATACATATACATGTACATAGAGGAATATATATATATATATATATATATATATATATATATATATATATATATATATATATATAGGTCGATTTGTATGTGATACAAAGTATTTAAAAGGGCAGATATTACATATGTCAACATTGTATAAAGATCGATTCAAAGGCTAAGTATTGCGCAACAATATGGTCGATATGGATAATAAACCATAGTCGATACTAAGGAAATGCATTATGGAATTATTAAACAACAAATACTCAACATTGAATGCTTTTATATAAAGCGATGAAATGGATACCGACTGCAAAATAAAGTGAAATGCATGAGAATAGGAAACTCGTACAACAAGATTTGAATTGGTCAAAGTACCAAATAAATATGCCATCTTTGAAAAGCGATTCATTTATGCTATGTTGCTCAATAAAGTTGTGACTAAGTCGACATAGAATGAGTGTTGCCTATAGAATGAAGATTGTTTCAAAGAGTGGAGCCACACCAAAACAATAGGGAGAATGGCTGCATACTTGGTATCAGAATATGAAGTTCTATTTGTTGTAGAAGTCCATCTTTGATGCAATTCGTCTTTCATCATTTTAACATGAGCACAATTGAAAAAGTCTCTTGCTACTATCAAATAAATGGGTCGACCTATAGCTTCTTATGCTGAGTTTGTGTTTAGTTTGCTACCACCTTTTAAGCTAAGTGAAGTGAGTCAACTTGCATGGATTCAACTATCATTTTGCATATCTTTGCTATAGGCTACAAAGTCTCATTTTGCTGTATAAATAGAGAGGTATACACTCTCATTTGGGGACACTATTTTGCTTTATTCTACAATTGCATTCTACTATATTTTGTGAGAGCTTTGAGCATTTGAGAGGAGCTATATTGTGAGTTTTATTTGTAAGAGAATATTATCAACTTGTGAGGAGTCTTGCTTTGTGCGGATTAGGTGAAGCTTGTAAGCTACTGATGGAGGCTGTGCAACCAATCAAGTCAAGTGGTTAAGCGTAATACAAGCATGGGGATTTTGTCTTCTCTATTTTGTCTTTATTTTCAAAGGATTGATAATTAAATGCATTATTTGTTCTCCATGAGAAATGCTTGCACTAGGGAAACATAGCATTTGCTTTGGAAAGGAAAATAAGTTGTTTATGCTTTTCTGTGAAAGTGTTTGTAATTACTCCATAATAGGAGGAATTGTTTGTTATAGGTATTGTTATACTAGATATGATTAAACAAGGATAGCTTAAGGTTTTTTGTAGCTAAAGTTATTTGATTATATTAGGTAGCTAGAGAGTTACTCTTGGGATTGATTGTCCAATGGAGGGTAAATTGTACTTTGCTTTGTGAGTAGAAATACCATAGAGTTTGTGAGAAAGGTAATAGGATGTTTTTAGGGTTAAAAATTACCCATAGGAGGAAATACCTATGCATAGATTATAGTGGCCAAAAGTCGAGTTGAACTTGAGTTGTGTATGTGAGTAGGATGACTATCACTCGAAGTATCAAAGTACTGAGTGAGAACACTTTGGCCAAAGTAGTGTGATTGCCTCTGGCTGCACTATCAATTCGCTATGATCCATTTATTTGCATGTTAGTCCTAGATTGTAAGGTTACAAGTTCTAGTCATGTAAGACACAACACTAAGCTTAGTTGGTTGTCGTTACGTGGTTACTCCACCATTCTCTTCGTTGAAGGGTAGGACCATCTATTTGATAGATGTGCAGGGGACCGCATGAGTCCGTGGTTGGCAAAAAAGTGCTTGAGTGATGCTTCTCCTCCTCAACAGGCGACAAAAGACCAAGATTTGAAAGACAAATCCTAGACAATCTATATCTATTGCTTTGAAGCTTGGTTGAATTATATATGTACTTGTATACATTCTCAAGAAATTGTAATTTGTGAAATTATATTGGAAATGGAACCCATGTTGGTTATTGTTGTGACATCTATGTTCATTTGTTCTTAATAACGAAAAGAATTTTTTTATTGCAATGGTTAGTTACATAGTTTATTTACTTGCAAAGTGAAAACTTAGGAAAAATTACTTCAATGAATAGTTGACATGTTACATAGCACATAATCTTTGAAATTATTGTCACAAATTTGAAATTAGTAAAATCTTTTGGCAACATTGTAATGTCCCCTTTTGGGAAATTCCTAATTTTAGCCCTATAAAAGAATAATAACCACTACAAAAAAATATTAGTAACAAGTATCAACTTTATAGTTATATTTAGATTACCACATAAAAAGTTATAATATTGAGAGCAATACATCATAGCTGAAACATCATAATAATTAGATCTATAGTTCATAACATGATTAACATTTGGATTCAAAATATCTTAACATCATTAATGGTTATTCCAAAGCATATTCCTATAGCCAATCATACTAGGAATTCACTTGAAGTACTTGCAAACCACAATATCAAGGATGGTTGTCCTTGTATTGCAAGAGCATGGGTGAATCATTGTCCATCTATCTCAAGGTGGTTTACTTGAGAAGACCCTCAAGCCCAAGAGCACTTATACACCTACGGACTATGCACGCTCCATCTTGAGGTAGCGTACTTGAGAAGACCCTCAAGCCTAGGAGCACTTATCCATCTCTTGGCCCAAAAACATGACAGGATCTCAAATCCACTCCATCCCTGAATCGACCTTCTCCATCCTCCTTGATCAAGCCCAATAGCACTCATTCGCCTCCTGGCCTACGAGCACTCAATCTCGAGGTGGCATGCTTAATAAGACGCATAAAGATTGCCTTCCTCAACAAGCCTAGGAGCACTCATACACCTCCCGATCCATGAGCATTCCATCCTAGGGTGGCATGCTTGATGAAAGAAAGACCAATACTTCAACTCTTGTGAACTTGGAAAGTTGATCGACCTCCCTATTTGCAAAACACATTTATAAATTCAAAATAGATTGTTAAAGGAATCTACTATATTAATTGGCAATAAAAGAATATTCTCAAACTTACATCCCAATAATATTCTTGCTGAAACAATATTTATTTCCAATAGATACCTTATATTCCAATTCCTTATTTTATTTTTTCCAATCACCACTTGATGATTTCTCCACAAGGAAATGATCTCCCTTTTATATCTTATTATTGAGGGAGTCACAATCTTTCAATTAAGAGTCAAACTTTCACATTAGAAGTCACATCATATTTATTCTATATTGATTGATTGAATGATGTTATGGAGATCTTTCTCAAATGAAGTGCTCTCCCTTTTATATCTCAAGTTTGAGGGAGTCACACCTCTTCACCTCAATAGTTACAACACTTCATAGCTGCATTTAGAGAATAATAATTTAATTTTAAATAAGTTAATTTGCTAGTACTGCTCTCTATTACTTGTAATCAGTCATATAATTATTTTCCCTTTGTTTTTCCTTCTAGATCTACTATCCTTATATACCTTATCTTGCTCAAGGGACACAACTCCTAATATGTTGGTTGACCATTCTTAACAACTTAAAATCTTTATTTAATGTCAGTTTGGTGTAATATTAATTATCTTTATTGATTTATTTTGAAACATAGGCTGCAGACATTTAGGAGTAAAACAGGATATTACAAACATAGAATATACAACACATTCATGGGGAAGAACACAGTATGCTTCCAAGTGTTGCAACCATGGTAACATTCCATGTACAGAGCATTGACATAGAAAACTAAAAGTCTGAATGGAATTGAATTGCATAGGCAACGTGAAAAATACAACAAAATAAAACATCTAAAAAATGATGCAAAATGTAAAAACTGGGTACTTATAAGCAAACGGCAGAGTTCCAAATATTTTGGTCAAAAACCCAATCAAATGTAATAAAAAAGAAAGGCTTGCTAGTTTGACCTGGAATGCCCTTACCACCAGTTTGCATTTTCCCAAGAGTAATAGCATTATTTTGGCTTTTTTTGCTTCTATGCTTGCAACAACAGTTTAATCAAATTTACAACTCATCAATCCAGTGGACATTTCCAGTGCGATTCATGTATTCTTTTTCCATATTCCATATTGTAAGAGTTCCCTTAAAAAATAGTTCATCCTAAAATTCTATCCAAACTTTATCAAAGCACAATGCTTTCAAGACGTGATGCTTTTAGTGTAAATGCCAAGGAAATTATTTTCTGATGACCAGATAATTTAAATGACGTCAGTCAATATAAAATTGATGAACATGGGTTCTTTTAACAGTTGTAATAAATCTCATATAGCTCTCACACAATCCTCAGTCATCAAACTCAAGTTGAAAGGTTCTGATTTCCATAGGCGCTAATTCCACAAGATACTCTTCATTCATTATTTTGTTTCTCTTCGATAGCTCATGCCTGCCATACTCCTCACCTTCAATTCGCCAGTCCAATGATGTCATTTCTGACTTTTCCTGAACCCCTGAAAGGTTGAGCTCCACAACTTTTTCAATCTACAAAATCATGCAAAAAAATATTTCAATAATATTTTTCAACAATTAAGTGCAAATATGCCCTTCAATCTGGAGTTGGTCATTTATAAAATCATAAAATGGACCATAGCTCCCTATCGTTCTTCATATTCTGACTCAAAGAAAATGTGAATATGCATACATGCCATTTTTTTGTCCTCTTACATGTACATGATTCAATGCATATGGTCAATCACCCATGAGATGGAAACGAAGAATGGGAGGGTAAAGATAATGCAAGGACCTAAAAGGCAAATATTAAATCAGGTAAAGCCATAATAATTTGTTCAATTGTATTTGTTATAATAACTTTCCGTTAAAGATTTATCTGGAAGAAAAATATCAAAAATAAAAGGTAATCGTCTGTTATGCATGAATTATTGTCCGCAATATTTTAAATAGTTATTATGATTACGTTTTCAAGATCTTACTCCATCTTTGGAGCTCAATGTTTTTTTTTTCTCAATAGTTATCATCTAACTTCCGGAAAATGAATAAATGCTGGTCATTAAACTCCATATGTAGCATAAAATGAAAAGTAACAAATTAACCAAATATGGCATAGCGATTGAAGCTTGGAGATTATATGGTCATATCAAGCACACTGACGTCATATTTATAAAGAGAAGATAAAAATCGTGAATATATGCTAAATAGGTAGAGACATTAAATTGAGAAGGTTTCTGTACATGCAAAATCATAGCAGCAAATTGTTTAACATGATGAACTCAAGTGATAGATCGACAAGGAATTCATAAGGACAACCCAGGTTCAACTATTCAAGAGACAAAATAATGCACAGAAACTAGGTAAAATATGACATCCATCTTGCTGATGTGATATGCCCAAAGAGACGAAGGTGGGTACATGTCTCATCAGTTGAGAGCTAATCAACCTTCCTATTTGCATCATATTCTTGTAGTAGCCGCAAAAAAAATGGCAGAAATTATAGCACAAATAAATATAAGTTTATTCATTTGAACTTCATTTTTTGTTTAAATGACATTAAATAATAAAATCAAAAGAAAATAATAAAATAATATCGAGAAATCAACTGCAAGAATCCAGAGTGTTTACTTGCTGTTCCATCCATCTATTTCATGAACATTTATTTCTAGTGTGCCACCAAGATGTGTATGAATCATAGAAACATAAATCCTCAAAAAATGGCAAAAATCCTGATTTTTAAAAACCCTTCGGCGGAAATGATTTTTTCCCAAAAAATTCCCGACTTAAATCAGCTGTGATTTTCAACAATGTTCAACAAATTTTAAGGGTTTAAATGCAAAAAAATTGTGTAAAAAGTGTGAAAAAATTTGCCCAACCAACCCATCGCAAAACCTTAACTATGCAAAATTGCTATTTAATTGCATTTTTTTGTTGATTTTTAGGGTTGATTTTTAGCATAGAACTGAGCGCTGTCTGCTGGGATGTGGTTCACCATCAAAGATTTGCTAGATTTCATCAAGTTGCTGAGGCAAATTACAAGTATGCGACCTTGAATGGACGTATATTTCTAATAGATGTTAAGGACATTAAAATAGAGACACATTCTTTGGTATGCTTCTACGTTTGATGTTAAGGACATTAACATGGAATGGTTAAGAGAAGTGCTACTTTTTTCTCTATATTCCACACTATTGTCATTTACCTTAGGCTCGTAGTAATATTTTCCACAAATATAAATCCAAAGACACAATTTAGTGGGAAATAGTAGACAATATCATAAATACTAAGTAAGGCTTCTATCTTATTTTCTTAACATATCTGAACCTTATAAGAGTACTTGCCAAAACTAAATATAGAAAGCTAGACTAAATTGAAATGAAACTCTTTTGGCTTGATATCAACCTAAAGAGGTTTGTTTTCTTTGAGTCCTTGTGATCCTGACTATTCAAAAGAACTTTAACATTTCAATTGTCAACAATAATACCAAGGTGGTTGTTTAGATTATCAAGGTTAGGTTGGGACAAATTTCCTTTTAAGATGCCAACAAAGTGTGATAATTTGGAGCTTCAATTTGACACTAGCCATCAAGTTTTAATGACAAGCAAGTAGGCTAATGACAATTGTATAATCTTGTGGGAAGCATAAGTATATACATAATAATATATAGACATTGTGGAATTGGAGCAGAATGATTCCTATCAGAAAGATAAAAAAAACAGCTTGTAGTCTTGAAAAAAATGAATTGTAGCAGTACTTTATATCAAAATGAAGGTCTGTTTTGGTTATATTTAAATTTCCTATATATTATGCAAGCTTAATGCTTCGTTAATTGGTGCAACTCATTGCTTAAATGCATACCCTGCACTTGTTTGGAAACTACATTCCATTTAGGATTGTCATATACATGGAGGTTCAAAAGGCCTACAAGGAGTACAATAGTAGTACATGAATGCTTTAGACATATATAGTGTAGCATTCCATGCATGTTAAATAGGTGTCAGGAAAACTAATACATGCCTTGAGAGATCATGCCCTAGTCTTGTGGGCTTATCTTAATCCCTCCTGAAGCAGGCCTCACATATTTTCTCTTAAACGATCCAAATAGATTTCAGCAGCAACTGTCCCATTGAAAGGGAATGTTCCTTGTGCTTTGATTTTTCACTGGAACTTGTACCTATAATCTCTCAAATTCTCAACTCAGTCCATCAATGTTTTCAACTCCATCATCCACTTATACGCAAAAGCAAGGAAAGTTTACTTGAATAATAATAGCTAAGATTGTGGCTCAAATCGTTGCTCAATTCTTTTGTACTAGCAGGTCTTTATTATCTAATGAAAAATATTTAACACTCCCTTTACTCTTTTACAAATCTGCTAAAATAGTTATCAATGAGAACATTTCAATACCAGTTATGGTCTTATAAGATTTAAGATTTTGTTTCAAAAGCATTTTCTATTACTCTATCTTGAGCTATTTGATTCAAAACCTATTAAGTTGAACTTTGCAATTGCTTACTTTCTCATATAATTTCCCTTTCACACTCTTCATATAGTTCTCTTTGACATTGTTCTAGAAATCGCAAGTACTGTTAAATCACAAAGATGAACCGGTTGATTCCCGTTTTGTAATTTATGATGTCTGCTCATCAAAGGAAATTTGCCTTTTTAATGACTTTCTTGAGCCTAAGGATTTTGAGATCCTAAAGGCCAATTTTGATAGTCATGAGGTTGAAAGACTTAGGCGAGGCTTTGAACCAAGAGCTTCATCATAAGGACCTACAACCCTCTAGCATAGCTCTATTTGTAGTAGCAAGTCATTAGCTATGTTTGATTTTTTGGAACTTTGCACTTAGTTTATAGGTTGAACTTGTACAAACTATATTGTAAACAAAATTTTATCAACTATAACCATTTAGTTATTATTTATGCACTTTGAAGTATACTTTGTGCAATGCAATGAAATCAACAATTTGAATATAAACAACAAAATCCTATATTCTACAATTCATGGGTTAAACTCTCTATTTTATTTTCTCTCTATATCTAATTGCTATGGAAATGCCGTTAAATTTTTTTTAAAAAGTAGTTTTTGTAATAACCACCCCAAATTTTTTATTTTTAATTTGTTAGCATCAAAACATAAAGCAATGATAAACAACTTAATTAACTTCTTTCCACTTTATGATCACCAAATTCCCATTGTGGTCAAGGTGGGAGCATACAATGGCAAGGATTACATAATACTACTTTTGAAAGTAAACCACTTGTTCAATGGGGTGAGTAGAGCACATCCACTTATGCATTGGGTAGGATAATACAATAATCAAAGTAAATCAGCTCTTCCACTTTTTAGTAGTGAGTGCAATGCCAAGAACCACTTATTCAGTGGAGTCAGTACAATGTAACCACTTATTCAGTGGGATAAGGAAATAATACCATTTATTCAATGGGGTAAGTAGCAAATCAAAACAGGAGCTAAGTCACCAATGGTACTACCAAACGGTGTTACAATATGAGCTCATTACAATTCAGTTCATGAACATTATTTGACCTCAATCCGGAAGCACATGAAGGTTTGAAACAATCTGATAATGAATTGCTTTAGGTCTGATATGAAGAACAGCAGGTCTGATACACCAAAACCAGCAAGTATGCAACTACCATATCACCCAAGGAGCTCACAAAAATGCCAAAGATCACCCCAGAATTGTTTGCAAAGGCCTAGAGAGGCCTAGGCACCACATTGAACCCTCAAAACTACAGGAAATGTGGGGCTAATCACCTAGGAAACCTAACACCCCCTTCGCAAGGTAGCACGACCTGCCCAAGGGGCGATTTGCTCCTCAAAAATCAGGAACATCCACCAACACGGCGCAATCAGTTCTTTCCTAGTCACCCAATGCAAAAAAATCACATGGTACAATAACTAGAAGACATTTCTCAAAACTCCAATCTGCAACAACAAAATGAGAGGAACAGCCTGTACTTGCATAGGTACAGCCAACAACAAAACTCCACAGAAAACAATCTCAAATCACTGTGGAAACTCAACTAAATAGCATATCAAATACTTAACAAACTTTATCACCTCCAAAAACTTCATATTGGAAAGCCATGAAATGAATCTTCAACTTCAGCACCAATGATGACCCCTAAAATGGAGCCACACTAGTCTACCTAGGAAATATATTTCAATTCCCAAACTAGAAAGCTCTTGAGGGTTATCGTCCTCAAGAACTTGGAGAATCTGTCACCAAACTGGCAACACTTCATTATCAAATCTCAACATGTCCAAATGAGCTATCCCATGCCTCCTTTTATATCTTTTGGAGGGAGATATTACAATTTGAAATAATAAAATAATTCA
>VDFB02025503.1:0-35096 GCA_007258455.2 Sequoia sempervirens | reverse complement strand
TTTTTGAAATAATATAGATAAATTATTCAAATTTTTACGTCAAGTTGCATAACTCTATTTTTTCTAAATTTTCATTGCCACTTAAGGGCCTATTTTTTCCATGATGATCCTGCACATACCCGATTATAAAGCACATCTATGAGAATATTATACACTGAGCCAACATAATAAGATTAAAACCACAAAAATCAAATGATGAAATTTTGATTACATTCTGGATTTTGATCATGTGCAACAATGGATTTTAATAACTTGGACTTAAGAAAAATCACAAAAGTATTGTGTAGACTTTGGTAAAGGACAGTCATCATTGAATGTTAAATATGAAATATTATAACAAAAATCAAGTTTTATGCAACTCTAATAAAATCAAAGATAACCATATGTGACATGGATTTATGAATGCAGAGGTAGGACCAAATTTAAGTAGCATAAGATTATAAAGCACATATATGAGAATATTCTACACGAGACCAACACAAGAACATTAAAACCAAAGAAATGAGATGACAAATTTTTATTACATTCTGCATTTTAATCATGTGCAATGATTGAATGTGGAACAACTATGGATTCAAAGGAGCCAACATTATAGCCAACACCAATTGTGGAGAGATAAAAGTATGTGAAAATTGAAATAGACAAGAAGCAAATAACTATAATGATATTAAAGATTGGACATATCTATATATAGATAAACACATGACCTCATAGATACATGTGGAAAATTCATATACACACATACATATAAACATTTGAATTTTCATGCATATATGCATACAAATGCATTACAGACACATATATCTACACACATCTATATCAAGATGTTGTATGCACTTAGAAAATTCAATTGCATGTATATATGTTTATGTATGTGCATACGTAGATGTATACATACATACAACCATGTCCACAAGAATATTAAAGAACAGTTGTAAATAATGACACATGTGTTGAATAGGGAAAAATAAGTTTATAACCAAACAACATAAAATAAAATGAGGGACATCCACTGAAAGTGACACAAAACTATAAGTGATATATAGACAATAAAAAACAAAAGAAGTGTATCTTTTTTGTTAAACATTATAAGTTACAATGCATTTTCTTAATATATAACTAGTTCTACAAGCAACAAAGCAATAGGATAAGAAATCAAAGGTCTTTTGATGTGATAGGCATACAAAAAAAGGAAAAGGAAACATATGTCCAATCAATGCAAACTACAACAAATATTGGAAGTCACAATAAAGCACGGTTGTTTAGAATTCAAGGCAGTACCACTATTATCTCTATAGAGTCTTCCTGGCAAAGGATAGTGCAGACATATCTGAGAGAAAAAACTTGCACTCAGCTTCAAAGTTAATTCTTACAACTTTAACTATTGTTGTTTTAAGCCTTGTTTCTAAATTATAGGTCTGAGTTTTAATAAGAATAGTGAAAACAAAAGAAGTGTAGATGACACCATTGATAATAGACTAGGCATTCATTGCAGGAGAAGACTCATATTGCAACATATAAATCTCTTTTGCTACATCTGCAATAAGCTAGTTGCAACCTCATCAAAAGAAGTAACCCAAATCTTGCCTACGTGGTCTTCCATCTTTAGCTGCAACAAATATTAGAAGTCACAATCAGGCACGGTTGTCTAGAATTTAGGGTAGTACCACATATTATTGGCAGACTCTTCACACTTTTTCTTGCATTTTCTACCATTAGCTTGCAAGGGACATGTAATGTAACAAAATTCATCAGTTTTAATATATTTCACTGTTTCCTTGACAGTAGCCTACAAAGTTTCTAGCAAGGGAAGACAATGGTCCAAGATATATCTAATAGTGACTCTTCCATTGGCCAAAGAAATCTTTTGAGGCACTGTCTGGGAGGCCTCAATGGCAAGTGGCTCAACATGTCTTTGTTGCATTAAGGCCCGTGCTTTTGGGATGCTAGGATTTATGTATAGAACAATCCCTACAGATGTATTCATAATAGATCCATTGAAATATCCAACACAACCATTTCTAACAACAAGTGTGACAACCAAACTAGGAATGCACAACCTTTCCAAATTGTCACCCTTTGCTTCCCAATTTGGGCCCCACAAATTGACATTAATGAAAGAGGATGAAAAATCATTAAGTTTCATAGTTCTTCAAATCATTTCAAATTGATTCTTTCTTTTAATAGTTGATACCTTTCCTACATGCACCACAACCCCAATAATATCAATCAAAGTGTTATTGTTGTAGTTTTCAATTTATTTTATTGGGATGAATTTAAATACTTTGTCCAAGATAAAGGTCTCATGATCACAACACTTCAATATCAAGTTTTGATCGAAAATAATTTTCATGTGGCTATTCAACTTATTAAATTTCTTATCCACTAGTTTGACCAAACATTTTGACACACAATAACTGCGGCCCACCTGAACCCTATCATAATGCAATTTTGTTATGTCATTAAAGCAAGTGATTCATATTTATGTTCCCTCACTATCAATAATTTCAAAGCTGAATACTTGGCCCTCACATCCTTGTTTATTGTAATGGTACATATCCCTTTTAATTGGCACCCAACCTTTTACTGTCCATCTGGTTTGGTAAATATTCAGGTCTTTAACAAGACTAATATTTGAAGGAGCGCTATGCTATGTTGGGGATGTATGCAACCAAAATTTTTAGGCTCGTTTGGATAAAAATCTGACAATCTGGGGATGTATGAATCCCAAATTTTTCTTCTCGATCTTTAAACAGATATCTAGGTGCTCCAATTAACTAACAATCTAAAATTTTGACATGTACAGACAATATAACAATTTCCCTGGAATGAGACCAAGATCAAATATTAAAAAAGGTGGTCCCCACAAATAGGAAAGCATACAACAACAAGCACAAGCAGTGTAAAACAATAGCCAACCTTGATTCTCACAGCTTCCTATGCACATAGTTTGTCAAGCACAAGATGGAACCTATTTTCAATGCCTCTGTAAACAAAAGGTCATTGTATCTTACAAAAAAAGTGCCTATCTGCATGTGGGTTCCATTAGAGATGATAATTTTGTAACGGTCAACCAGGATTTGATCACCACCTATTTTTTGAAAAGACATCAGTTGAAGAACCAAAGATGGGATGACATCTCTAGCATCAATAGATCAGATCACATGCCCTATCAAGTTTGGCCATAGATTTGAATCCTACAAGATAGTTTTTCTTAGCTAAGACAAAGCAATGGGATGTTCAAGACTATGACATGACTCTAGAAGAAAAAGTGGGGGAAAGAGGTAGCACAAAATGAATCAATTATTGGTATCTAATATGAAAACACATAGATAATTATACATGGTTATAGGATCACAGTGACTTCAAAATTGCATATAATAGATGAATATGAAATGAGGGAAAGTCGAGAAAGAAGCAAACAAGATTATATTTTTGTTGAATATAAACAAGGAAGAAGATAGCAATTTTGACACATGTCAAAACTGCAACCCTTTCTTTTCTAACACATAGGCCACTCCCAAATGGCTAGCAAACCAAAAGGAAAAGGAGATATAAAGAGGCTCAAATATAAATTAGTTAGACTACATATTACAAGGACTATTAATTTAAATGAAGCATATTCACAATTCATTGGATGCACATGGCAAAGAGCCAATACAACTCTCAACAGCAAAAAGGAAACAAGGAACAAACTTACAGGGTTGTGCTTGAGGGTTGTTTAGCAGCCTGGGGAGAACCAGAGTCCACTGACATTGTTGGGGCTGCTCTTTAAAAATATGATAGTTGCAACACTGGCGACTGACTGCAAGATCTATTCCACAACAACATGAGGGACAAATGTTTAATTAAAGCAAAAAATTCAAACGAGAACCCCAACCAAAACACATATAGGAAATATAGAACAAAAATAAAATGACAATCATTAAGATATTCAAAACAAAACATTATCTCTCAAATTTTTTGTAGAGACATTAACAATATGAAGGAAAAGAAATAATAGAAAAAAGGATTCAATATTTCATAAAACACTTAATATACAATTTATCATTCCAAGAATGCCTTATTGAGGTTCAAACAAATAATAACTATTTTCCCAAAAGAATAAACATAGGGAAGAGTATGTATGAATGTTGTTTACATCTACTTTGACATGCATATGTATCTACACATAGGAAAATAAAATGAAACAAAAAAAAACAAGGCATGCTATCCACCCAACCATATTGGGTCATGGAGCATCATAGGCTCTTACCAAACTATGGAAGGATGGAGATAAAGTCATATTTTCTTGCCACTCATTTTATTTTTCTTGTGTGCAGATATGTTTGTATGTGAAATTAGATGCAAAAAACATTATTATATACAAACAATATTCATATGCAACATGCAACCCATTTTATGTTTTTTTTTTGCATAGGTTTGCTATTGTGAATTCTTCTGTTTTGTAGTTTTTTCCTCTAAAACATTTTTTTTTGGATTTTTATAGTGGCTGTACAGAAAAGGTAGCTGAAAGAAAGCAAGCAAGAAGAGGCACATTTGGAAAACCATTTGTAGAGCACTTCAAAAATAGTCTATGTTCTTGCAAAAAAACTAACCAAGATCATACATTGTTGATCACTGCGATCAATGGTGGCATAAATGTTCCATATAACACTTAAAATATAACATCATTCCAAGAATATCCCAACAAAATAAATGTAGGGATCAATATGTATTAATGTTGTTTGCATCTATTATGACATACATACATATCTGCACATAGGGGAAATACATTATCCATCATTGTGATCAATGGTGGCATCAATATTCCATATAACACTTAAAATACAGCTTATCATTCCAAGAATGTCTCAGTATGTATCAATCTTGTTTGCATCTACTATGACATACACACATATCTACACATAGGGGAAATAAAATGAAACACAAAAAAACAAGGCATTGTTCATCACTGCAATCAAGAATGTCCCAACATAATAAACATAGGGATCAGTATGTATCAATGTTGTTTGCATCTACTATGACATACATACATATCTACACATAAGGGAAATACATTGTCCATCACTACGATCAATGGTGGCAAAAATATTCCTTATAACACTTAAAATAAAGCTTATCATTCCAAGAATGTCTTAGTATGTATCAATATTGTTTTCATCTACTATGACATGCATACATATCTGCACATAGGGAAAATAAAATGAAACACAACAAAACAAGGCATTGTTCATCACTACGATCAATGGTGACATCAATGTTCCATATAACACTTAAAGTGTAGCTTATCATTCCCTATGTGTAGATATGTATGTGTAGAACCCCAATCCCAATACCTGCAAAACACCATAAAAAAACACATTAGAAGATCATATACAAGTAAGAACAAGGATTCCCCATGAAATCCATTAACAAAACTCAAAATAGGAACGAAAACAAGAATATAATGAAATAACAAGAAAGTAGATTAAATCTTATTGAAAGTAATGCAAATTATTAGTCCTATGGGGGAACTGGTGCCAATTTGATTGGAAAATTGGCCCTTTTCCAACTCCAATGATGCAATGCTGATTGATGATGAAGAGTGATCCACTTGATGAAGACTTACAATGTGCTCCAAGATAAAAATCTGCATAACCTAGCTAAGGTTGGATGAAATTGGATGAAGATTGCTATGGATTTGAGTATAGTAAGTTTACTCAAGTTGTGGATGATCAAATGATGAATAAAACCTCTTATTTATAGAATATTAAGTTGAAGAGATGTCCAAAATGGAGCAATGTGGGACTAAGAATCAACTAATGGTAAGATGCCACTTGTCAGCATGTGAATGGATGAAGGATGTGCAAGTTTTGAAGAATGTGTCAATAAATGCATTAGGTGGATTCTGAAATTGTTGAAATGGCATGCAAGAGGGAAAGAAAATGCATTGAATGCCACTTGGCTCAAGGAAAAATGACTTATTAGGTGGAGTAAATGTCTTGTTGGAAGGACAAATTCCACTTGGATTTTGAATTCAAATTTGAGGAATATTCCATTTTTTATGCCTTTTGAGAGAAAATATAGATTTAATAAATGAATTAAATCTATTTTCATGTGCAAATTGCAAAACTAGAGGATGGGACATGGATCAAGATTAAATTAATTAAGGATTAATTAATTTAATGAGGATTAAAATGATGTGACATATTGATTTAGATTTTATGGATTTATTTAAATCAAAAATGAGAAGAAAAGGATTTAGAGATAGTTGAATAAATATTTTTGATTTATTTAACTAAAGAAGGTGAAAGTTAGATTAAATCAAACAAATGTTAATTTATTTAATTCAATAGGATGACTTTAGAGATTTAATCAAATAAAATGAATTATTTAATTAAATAGAGATAATTAGATCATGTTAATTGATTTAATTAATGGAATGGAATGACTTAATCAAATAAATGATTTAATTAATCAAGGGAGGAAAATTGATGAATTTAATCAAACAAGGGAATTTTATTAGATGGTTAGACTAAGGAATGATTTAGGATGAAACAGTGTTAATAGTCAGGATTAGATGTGTAGTGTTAATCAATACATTTTCTATGTCTACATGTTTCCCCTCTTTGAAGCAGTGCACTCGTTGCGTTGTTTCAAAAAATAAACTGTCTCGATCAAAAGCCTTTTTTTTTTTAATTTCAAAATTTGGCCCATTGCTGCCCTGATGAGGGAAATTATGCTAATATATTGCCCCCTCGAGAGATTAGATGAAAATTCTAATTTTTTAGGTGATCTCGTGAAAAAAGGACAAGGTGGCCAACAGGTCCAAAAAGGGTCCAAGAGGTAAAAAAATGGCAAAAAATGATATAAAATGACCTTTGGATGGGTGAAAATGGGTTCAGGGGACCTAGACCTCTTCTGGATGGCTAACCAAGGTAAAAAATAGGCTTAAATAGGCCTTAGGAGGCCACTTCCAATTCATTTGCACACATAGCCTTTAGAATTCCTTGAGATTTGAGCCCTGACACCTTGATGAGATGGCATAATGACAACTCCCGATGCACATTTCCAATTGTGTTCGGACATACCAGCGACCTCCCAGCACTGGGGCACCGATAAGTGATCCTTACTTGAGCTTCGTTTTTCATTTTTCACACACATTTATTGCTTCCAAACTTATTTTATTAGGTGTTGTGGTATATAGCACCGCTCAAAATTTTAAACCACACCACTCGATATTCAAACTAAGCTGACATCACAAGGTGGATCGCAGTGGTGGAGTTTGGAGTTTTGGAACAAACTTCAAACTCTAACGCATATGTGAAATGCAACGCTGGATTCTAAACTCCGATGTCGTAGCGAACTTTAGAATTAGGGTTTGGGATGCTTAAGCAAAGTGCATCACCGCGGTGTAGTTTGGGACTTGAAGGTTCCAATGTCATGGTTTGCAAATTTCAAACTATGACACCTTCATAGTTTGCAACGCTAGGCTAGTTTCTTCAACACTCGGGATAAATTTTTTTTGATGATTTTAAGATGGTGACCTTTCTTGATGCAGGAGGCAGCGAGGGAGCTCTATTCTCGTGAGCACATGTCATGGGAGATATTCAGCTACTTGCAAAATTTGACTGATAGAGAGTAGGACTGACTTTGTGAGATGGGGTTGTGGTACATTGCCTATCCAACACCTATGAAGACCCATCTTGGCATGATTTCTACGCTTTCTGAGAGATGGCATAGTGAAACATCATCCTTTCATCTTCCCACTAGTGAGGCCACTGTTACCCTGGAAGACGTGTGGCAAATCCTTAAACTATCGATACATGGTCAGCAAGTTATTCATGGTATGGATGTCAGACGAGATGCTTTCCATGCAATCCTAGATACAAAGGACATTATATATTGTGAGGGAAAAATTGAGTTAGAGTTTCACAGGATGCTCATGATACCCTTTCGACTAGTTATTGTTGCCATCATCTCAAGTCTTGTCACCCCGGAACGACGAAGTTGATACTTCAGTCCTGGCTAGGGGCTTTGCTGGGAGCAGATGGTTCATAATAGGCTAGTCGGTTTTGCATGGGGTCTCATTCTTCTTTCCTCCCTTTATAGGGATTTACATGAGTACGCATACTTTGACAGTAGGGCACTTGGTGCAGGTGTCACACTCTTTCATGTGTGGGCGTGGGAGCATATCTTTGTTCTTCGTTCGCGGGTTGTTCTAGTGCCAGTTAGGCCCGATGATCCAGTGGTTTGGAATTATAGGGGTGATGTGTCCTTCACACACACAAGTGAGAATGGGTTCCCTCATTGGAGGAGGGTCATTAATGAGATGACGGTGTTCACATGGCACCCATACCTTGGTCGGCCCAGATGGGCTGATGATGTTCAATAGTTGTTCTTTGCTCGCCAAGGCAGGCTTATGCAGGGGTGGGAGCATACTATGATTGAGAGATATTTTTTAGGATGAGTTCAGTGCCAGTTTGGTGAGATTCAAGATAGGCCAGATGATGACTATGTGGCCATTTTTTCTCGCACAGTATCACAAGGTGCTTGGGGAAGATATATTCCTGCCTCAGAGGTAGTGGAAAACTTTAGGTAGCTGGTGGCCCAACCATGGGCATATGATCAGGGGGCTATAGATCTAGGGGTGACTCAAGCCTACAAAGATTTGTTTTGACTACCTCTATGGTTGACAGTTCTAGGTGCACCCTCCACTCAATGGAGAGCCAGGGGGAGGGAGGCAGGCCAAGGATGAGGAGGTGGTGTTCCTCCAAAAGGTTAGGTGGTACATGACCAACCACCACAGATTTAGATGGATCAACCTCATGCTGATGTACACATGTAGGACCAGGATCAGGGGCCAGACAGTGGACATGACAGGCACCAAAATCAGGTTGCTACACCACCATGAGATGAAGGTGAGGACCAACCTCACATGTAGCCTCTGCCAATATAGCCAGCAGGTCATCCAAATCTAAGGGACATCTAAATATTATAGTTGCAGGCCTAGGTCTAGGCCTTGATAGTAGAGAGGGACCAGGCCCATGTGGAGAGAGATCAGGCTATTTTACAGAGGCAAGCCGCAGAGTTATAGGTGGCCACAAAGATGGGTTGTAGACAGTAGCTAGAGAGTATGGCAGCTTTCTCCTCTCCTAACACAGTGTCTCTTCGAGCCTACAAGGAGGCCGTCCAAGAGGCCGACTATTATAGATTGTATTATTACTAGGTCATGCCATGAGCAGGCCAAGTCCCAAAATTCTCATAGAGGATAGAATACAAACCTACAGAGGGTCACAGTGATAGATACGAGGGTAGCAGGAAAGAGGGCTAGACCTCCTTTTTGATCGAGAAATTATTCCTTTGTGCCATATGGGCTCATTTCTGATAACTCATTGGGCCTTTTTGTACCCATTCACACATGTATAATGATCTGATTATTATTTTGTACTATGATAGTTACTTGATGATATATATGAGATGTTGATGTTGATGTGATGTGTTGTGTACCATTTATTTATTATGCATTTGTGGATGGTTCTATTTCTATATGAGATGCAATAATGTTATGGTATTATAATGTATGTGATGGATATATTATGTATGGATGCATTTCTTTCTGATGATGTATGTGTTATGTGATGGTTATGCAACTAACAAATCTATATTATTCTTCTAATTAATGATGATATATGATATGCATTTGTGATATGTGATATAGATGTTTATGATGGTCCATTTCTCTTTTAGTACCTTTTATGTATGCTTTAATGATGGTGTATGATGCAATCTATATGATGATTTATGTGTGTTGAAGCAAATGTGATGATTTATGCTATGAAATGATTTCTTTTTCGATATCTTTTTCTGTTATGATGGTGATGATGATATGAATGCAATGATCATGATATGTGGCTATGTAATGATGAATGTATGTGATTTTCCATGTATGATATGCACTTATGAAGATGTTATATAATGATGTGATGTGATGTTATATATGACATGATATGTTATGCAAAATGGTATGGAGATGATGATTTATGATATGCAAAATGATATGTGAGTAATGACCTTATGATGTATATGTGATGGCATAATGAATGCTTTTATGAGATTTTTTATATGATTATGGATGATATGTATGCACTTAATGCAATGGGTTGTTTATAATGCTTACGTACCTGTTATGCTTCGTTTAATTATGCACTAGATGCTTATAATGATATGGGATGATTTATGAAATGTTTATGCAAAATGATTGTAATGTGGTGATTTATGAGATGTTTAGAATAACAAATCTATATTATATGATGATGGAGATGCAATGCATATGAGATGATCACTATTTCCTATATGATATGCAATATGCTAACAATTTGTGGATGTAGGATTAATGATGATGGTGATTAACTGTCATAGTACCCTGTTAGCGTGAAAAGCGAGAAGGAATGAAAGAAAGAAGAGATTTCAACAAGAAAAAAGATGATGATGATAATGAATATCTGTGTGGAGTTGGGATTTTCAAAGGGCCAATTATCTTATTTTTGATAACACACATAAATATGATGCATCAAGGTATTAAGGACCAAGATGGTGTGGTATCTAGTGATGGATTTTGACTTAACAATAGATAGGAGTATCTTGTTCACACCTGACATACATAAACCTTACTAGGATGCACTTTAGGTATTTCACACATCTCAGACTAAAACATAGGAAGGAAATCCTTCCTATGTGGTCAACAAGATATCCAAAACACCCTCCATACATACCTAATAAAGTAGGTATGCGCCAAGTTCTACTACAAAACTTCCAACAAGCATAGAAAAAAAAGATAATGATCATTGCCCCATTCCTATCTCTCTAAATCCCTTTGTTGGGGACATCATTGAGAGGTCCTTGGAATGAGCACAATAAGATAAATCAAAAGACAAAGATAAAGTAAACAAACAAGTTGATGTTCTTCAATACTGCTAGCCAAGACTAAACTATGGTGATGCCTGATATTGATGTCCATTGTAGGAAGGATGCATCCTAGGACATGACGATATTAGATGATTTGATATGGGACTAATTGGATGATAGGATATTGACACAAAGAGTTGACCAACTTGTTCACATACTAACCTAGACTTTCAGACTTTGACATTTTGATTTTTTCACTTTTAACCTACTAGACTTGTTTCTGACTATTTCACCAAAGGTTGGGGATGATGATTGATTTATTGTGAATGATGTTATTGTGGGTGAAAGCGAGATGAGACATATGGATTTTTTCAAGTGTTTTGAGGCTGTTTTTGGTATTTTTGAGATTTTTCAAATGTTTCAATTTTCAAAAATTTCAAATGTTTTGGTGTTTTCTAAGATTTTGACCAAGAGACTAACCTAAAGACCTATCCTATGAGCATCAGGGGCTGATCAACAGATTAGCCTTGCCTATGTTATATATGCAGAGACCACATAGTTCGAATGATGACTTGACCAATTTACAGATGAAGATATACATGATGAAATGTCATTTTATTATGACAGACTCCTAAAGGACTGACCTAATTGTCTTGGGGGATGATCAAAGATCAACCTTGCCTACGTTCAAAGCTCAGAGACATGTAGTTTGACAGGACAACTTTGTTTTTGAATTTTGACTAACTTTTTGACCTGTTTTGGATTTTGATATGTTTTGGATGTTTTTGGATTTTCTTGGTTTTTAGAAGTTTTTGGATTTTTTGATTTTCTAATGTTTTTGAATTTTTTGATTTAAGGACTTCAAGACTATACACGAATCTGATCTAATGAGAACATGCCCCCAACGTGATACAATAGTCTACTCCAATAAAGGTAGGACAAACTAACCTTGGGAATGGCCTAGTACTAGGAGTGATCATGATACAAACACAGGACCAAGCTATAATGCAGATGTAGATGGATGATGGATGGAGATATGTGCGATGGGTGATAGAAGTTTGATGAATGGAGATGTAGAATGAGCCATGAAGATCCCGGTGGATGGAAAGTGCTTATTTACACAAGGCACCTATTTCCAAGTTTTCACCAAGGTACTTGTCCAAAGCGCCACCTAAGTGGTTTTCACTAGAGGACAATTTTTTTAATTTTTTTTAATCCTTTTCTAATTTTTGGATATTTTTTTTTTTGATTTTATTTTTTTATTGTCACCAAGACACTTGTTTGCTAGGTTTTCGCCAAGGTGACCATTTTTTCAAGACATTTTTTTTATTTTTTTATTTTTTGGTTCTATTCCTTGAAAGATTAGGCATAAATTTTTTTGAGATGGGAGCTGTTCATGGGCTCCTGCAGAGGTTCCCCTTTGGCTGTTGATAACTGATATGCCCCTGACTTATAGCTTGCTGTGATAACAAATGGTCCCAACCAGTTGGAGTCAAATTTACCTTTGTTGTTTGGATTTGGGAAGTTCTTGTGATTTTCTTTTAGTACCAGTTCTCCAACTTGGAAAGTCCTGCTTCTGATTCTCTTGTTATAGCTCCTCTTGAGTCTGTTCTGATAGACTTGCAAATGATTTAAAGCATCTATATGCCACTCATCTAGTAGCTCCAGCTCATTCAATCATTTGTGATGAGATTTTGCAATGGTATTCTTAGTGACGAGAGCTCGATCTCAATGGGAAATATGGCTTCTGATCCATAGATCGGGGAGAATGGGGTGGTACTAGTGGGTGTGTGGATGCTAGTTCGATAGGACCAAAGGGTGGGATTGAGCTATAGATGGTAGTCATGGCCTGTGTCATTGATTGTATTTTTCAAAATCTTTAAGATGGTTTTATTGGTGGCTTTTGCTTGGCCATTTCTGGGGATAATATGGGGTGGTGAAGCAATGTTGGATTTTGAATTTTTTGCAAAGTTCATAGACATCCTGATTATTTGAATGTTGTCCCATTATCAGAGATAATAGCTTGGGGAACGCCATATCGACATATGAAATAGTTCAGGATGAACTTTGATATCTGCTTCCCAATTATGCAGGTCATTGGTATGGCTTCCACCCACTTGGTAAAGTACTCAATGGAAATTATGATGAACTTATGGCCATTCGATGAAGTGGGAGTTATTTTGCTGATGAGATCAAGCCCCTATTGTGAAAAGGACCATGGTGTAATGATGGGATGGAGCTCTTGAGCTAGAGCATGGATGAGGTCCCCATGCTGTTGACATTGTAGACACCTTCTGATGTAGTCATGTGCCTCTTTCTCCATAGTGTGCCAATAATACCCCATCCTTAGCAATTTCTTGGCTAGGGTCATTCCACTCGAGTGTGAACCACAGATGTCATTATCCACCTTAGTTAAAGCGGTCAATGCCTCCTCAGTGTTTAAACAACATAATAGGGTTCCCTCTATGCTCCTACGGTAAAGGGTGCTTCCTAGGATGACAAACTAGGATGCATTCTTGACAAAGGTTCTTTTTAGACTTGAAGGTAAGTCAGCAGGTAAGACACCCATTCGTAGGTAGGTATAAATGTCATGGTACCAAGGATCTCTAGGACCAACGATTTCACACAAAATTTTTGACTTTGGTACCTTGAATGCAGGTATGAGAAGCTGCTCTACCAAGAATTCATGTTTTAGGATGTTGCGAGGGATTTCTAGTAAGGATCGAATTGTTGCCATGGCATCTGCAGGTCTATTGTTTGCTCTAGGAATTTGCTTGAATCTGATCTCAATGAAGGATTCTTTGATAGTCTCCACCAGTTTCTTGTATGGAGTGAGCTTATCATCCTTAGTTTGGTATTCACCATTCACTTGATTTATTATCAACTTGGAGTCTCCATATACTTTGAGGGCCATGATGTGCCACTGCACTGCTATTCTGAGGCCTATGGTTAAAGCCTCGTATTCTGCAATATTGTTAGTGTAGGGGAATGCCAATTTATAGGATCTGGGAATACAATCTCCCTATGGGGTGATGAAGAAAACACCAAATCCTGATCCATGTTGCATGTATGAGCCATCAAAGTAGAGTTTCCAGTTATCGGTTATGTTGAGGTTGAAGATGGATTCATCTGGAAACTCTAATATAAGTGGATTCTTTGAATAGATTGGTGCTTTTGCAAGCTGATATGCTATGACTTGGCCTTTGATTTCTTTCCACTCTACATATTCAATGTCATACTCTAATAGTATCATGACCCAATTTTCCATTCTTCCAGTGAGCATTGCTTTTGACAGTAAGTATTTGAGAGGGTCAATTTTGGCGATGAGTTTTATTTTGTGTGCCAGCATGTAATGTCTAAATTTTTGTGAAGAAAATACTACTACTAGACATGCTTTTTCAATGAATGAGTATTTTAACTCATGCCTAACCATTGTTCTGTTGATATAATAGAAGGCCCTTTATGTCCCATTTTCATCATGTTGAGCTAGGAGAGCTCCAAGGGTTATTGTTGTTGCCGACACATATAGGATCAATGGATTTCTGGGGATTGGTGGCATAAGGACCAGTAGTGTAAGTAGATATTATTTGATCTTATTGAAGGATTCCTCACACTTATCATCCCACTTGTATGCTATTCCCTTGTGAGGTAGGTGAGAATATGAGATTTTCGTATCTGCCAGTTGTGTGATGAATCTCCAGATGGACTAAAGCCTACCTAGGAGGCCTCTTAATTGTTTCAATGTTTTGGGTGCTTCCATTTCAAGGATTTCTTTTACCTTGGTAGGGTTTACCTTAATACCTCTCATTGACACTATGTAACCCAGTAGCTTTCTTGATTGTACGCCAAAAACGTACTTCTTTGGATTTAATCGGACCTTGTATTCCTCCAACATGTCAAAAATGACACTTAAGGTTGCTATGTGATCCTTCCTCTTTCTAGATTTGGCTAGTATGTCATCAACATAATCTTCGATAGTTTTTTGGATCATGTCATTGAATATTAATGTCATGGCTCTTTGGTATGTTACTTCTGCATTCTTTAAGCCGAATGACATCATATTCCAACAGTAAGTCCCCCACGGGTAAGTGAAGGCTATTTTGTGTTGGTATTCTTTAGCAATCATTATCTGGTTGTATCCCGAGAAACCGTCCATCAGGGAAAGAATTTTGTGTCCCACCATCATGTCTACAATCATGTCAATATTGGGCAATAGGAAATCATCTTTTGGACATGCTTTGTTTAATTCCCTAAAATCTGTGCAGATTTTGATGCCCCCATCGAGTTTTGAGACAGGAACCAAGTTTGACACCCATTCTAGATAGTCTATTGGTCAAATGAATCATGTGTCCAATAGCTTCTTTAGTTCCATTTTGACTAGCAGGGCGATCTAAGGGTGCATTTTCCTGAGCTTTTTTCTAACAGGCTTTGCTTCAGAGTATACTGCTAGGTGACGAACTACAATTTTGGATTGAGCCCTAGCATGTCTGCATAGCTCCATGAAAAATTAACTTGTCTTTCTCTCAAGAAGGCTGCCAGGAGCCCTTGTTCCTCTAATAATAATGTCTCTGCATAGAATATGATGTGTGGGGTTTCCTCTGTCCCTAGATTAACTGGATTGCATTTTTCTGCTAGGACCACTGATTTTTTCTGATGAAGAGCTTTGAAAGGAAGATTGAATCCCCCATCCTTAGGTGCCTTGAAGAGGTTTTCACCATTGGATGAGTCCTTTATTTTTAATTTTTTTGGATCAGAGAGTGCCACAGTGTGGTTTTCACTCAAGGACCTAGAGATTATTCTCATTTTTTTGCTTTTGCGACTAAGGGATTCAATTGTTTCCCCATAATATGCATGTGTATCCATCTCGATGATGAATCCTACTTTGTGATCCCCAAATGGAATATTATTCCGTAGTCCCATGAATTCTGAGAGTGCCTCATCATTTTTGAATGTGTCAAGAATTGGTGGTCCTTGTTGGTCATAATCAATGAGTTGTGGATAGACTAGACAGATTTCATGGTTTTGGTTTTCAGACTCGTAAGATAGGGTGCTAATCATGAGAAGGGTGGTATCCTCAAACAACACAAGGTAGGTTGGTGATGGGATCCTCTTCATCACTACTACTACAGACATCAGTTAGGTCAAAAGTGAAATTATCTATGATGCGGCCAGTTGATACAGGTAAGTGAAGTTCAGCTGGTGTTGGTTCATGGGGAGTCTTGACTGCTTTAACTAGGGGACCTCGTCCACATATGGTTAGACTCAGAGGGGTACATCTGAGGCCAAGATTTCTCATTCGTATCTTAGGAATGAGGGGTATTATAAGCCCATTGTCATTTTGTCCCAGTTTATGGTTTTTGTCATAGCCCATTGTGAGCATTATTTGCAAACCTTTGACTCTGTCATCCATTGGTAGATTAGCTACTGGTCTATTATCTTAGTATAGGAGATGAGATGGGTCCTCCTCTATGACTTCTTGGCCAAGATCTCCTCAACTTCTAAATTTGGGATATTTTTTAGGGGATGTTTGAGAAGTGGAGGCTTCATTTTACTGTGGACATCCTCATGATCTAGGAGATTATGGTTACTCTCCTGCCACAAAGGCATTTTTGGGAATTGTATAGTTTCTGCAACAATTGTCCTGGATGATGACTTTGATATCAGAGATGGTGGGGATGGTGGGAGTGGTGGGTGTCTCTGTCGCAAAAGTGGAAGCGAGAGTGGTTGGGTCAATGTATGGTGTTGATGGGCCTTCATTATTTTTAGGTACTTGAGCTATTTTGTAGTATTTGGCCTCTAGGTTCTTGCAGTAGGAGAATGATTTAGGATCTCCACTGATAGTGACCTCTTGTCCTTCATATGTGAATTTGACACATTGATGGAAGGTTGATGCTACTACTTGCATTGTATGGATCCATGGATGTCCCAGGAGAATGTTATAAGGAAAGTCGAGGTCCAGGACCTAACAGGTTGTTTCCATGATAGTTGGCCCTACTTGAATAGGGATTTGGATTGTGCCTTGGGACACTCTTTCTTGATCATCATATCCTCTGATTGTAATACCTTTTCCTTTGTCGATGGAATCCTCTGAAATTTTTAGGTTCTTAATGAGCTTGAGGGAACAAATATTCAAGCCTGCACCTCCATCCACCAAGAATCACTTGACTTTATTTTTCTGCACTAGGACCTCTAAATGGAGTGCACGGTTGTGAGATGGTTGAGCAGGAAAATATTGATTGGAAAATGTAAGGATATTTGGGGTGATGATGTTTCCGACCATAGCTTGGAATTGTTCTGCATCAAGATTTGTAGGGACAATTGATGAATCCAATGCTTCCTCAAGGATTTTCTTGTGGGCGGATGAAATTTTTGGCAACTCCATGATGGAGATTTGTGTTGGGGTTCTTTTCTATTGATCAAGGACATTATAACCATTGGGAATAGATCTAGGGTTGGGTGCGGGTACTCTATTTGGCTAAGATGATACTCCAATGGTAATTTTTCCACCTCTTGTGGTGACTCCACAATCGACATGGGCTCCTTTGATGGTGTTGGTAGCATAGTAATCATCTAGGGAAGCAATGGCATGATCATACACATGATTGACAATTTTGAAGGTACATTTTGCTTTACCAGTGTTATTATTCCCTTTATTGTGGTTAGGCATTAGATTCATGTATATTTTGAGGTTCTAATTTCCTATTGGTTGTTCCACATTTATGTATCTTTGATCAATGAGGTCTTGGACTAGGTTCTTCAACCTCATGCAACTATTAGTGGTGTGCCCTTTGATTTTGTGAAATTTACAAAGCGAATTTTCAATATATCGAGGAGGTTTCACATCTGGTTCCTAGTAGTTTTTGTAGGTGGGAGCCTTGATGATGTTTTCATTTATTAGTTTCTTCATGATGACCTTGAGTGGTTCCCCAAGGGTGGTGTACTTCCACTTGGTGGAATTCTTGTTTTGCTGGGGCGGTTCCCTTTGATCATTGACATTGACCATTTGATCATTTGGCTGTTGTGTTGTTGTGTTAGCTTGATGATTGTTTTGATGATGATTTTGGATTTGTTTTGTGGTGTGGGTGTGTTTTGCAGAGGGGAATTGATGACAACTTTGGCATCAACGACACCATCGTTGGTAACATTTTTGTTTCTTTCCCATGTGCGAGGTTTGTCATTATAGCTTGTAGATGGGTGATTGTTTTGTTGTTCGGGATATGAAGTTGATCCTCCAGGTTGTGTCATAAGGGCTCTTTCAATGTTGAGTGCCTTGGAAATCAATTGGTCATATGTGGTGATCCCTTGGACTTTGAGATGGAATGCTAAGAGGCCATCAAGGTTGGATATGATAGTGCACACTTGTTCCTTAGGCATGACCCATTTGCTTTTATTGGCCTTGGATCACCATTGTTGTAGAAATGAAGCAAATGATTCATTCTTCCCCTATTTTAGACCATAGAGTTCCTCTAGAATAACATCCATGGCAATATTGCATGTGTAGTTTTTGATGAATGCGTCTATGATTTCTTGGAGCATTTTGATTCCTGTAGGTAGGCGAGAGAACCATTCCATGGTGTGGCCATCCAAACTCCTAGGAAATAGCCGCATCACATCAATATCATCATAAGCGACTTCCATGCAATGAACCTAGAATTCCCTGATGTGATCTTTAGGGTTTCCCATCCCATGGTTCTTGTCAAACTTGGGGATCTCAAATCCCTTTGGGAATGTTTTCATTGCAAGGCTCCTATCGAATGGATAAGGGCACAAGTTGCTGGGGGTTTTCGTGGTTCACCCTGATTGAAGATCAAACACTTGTTAGAGCAACCTGATTTGCGCTATCACATTGATTTGCAGATCAAGGGGTGGGATGAAAGTGTTTTGAGGTGGTTCATTTGTCGGTGGGATGGGTGGACTGGTCAGAATGTTGATAGATGGTGTTTACATATTCTACTGAGCCAAGTATGCTTCTGATTGTTGTTGTATCAACAACGCTTTTTGTTTCTCATGTTGTTATGCTATTAGTTCATGGTTTTGAGCTTGCTTTTTTGCTTTTTGTTGTACTAATAATGCTCATTGTTGGGCAGCTAATCGGGCTACTTCCTATTGTTCTTGATATTGCTTCAGCGCTTGCTGATATGCTTGATGTTGCACTACTTGTTGCTGTGCAAGATATTGTGCTTGAGCTTGTTGGGATTGGTATTAAGCTTGTGCTTGAGCTTCAACTTGAGCCTGTACTTCAGCTTGTGTGACAACTTTTGCAATTTGTGTAGCTTGAGTAGCTTGCACTGTCTGAGCGGCTTGAGCGGCTTGAACAACTTGCATTGCTTGTGTGGATTGTTGAGTGGCTTGAACATATTGCGTTGCTTGTGCAGCTTTTTGAGCGGCTTGTTGTTGTTGTTGCAATAAGGCTTGGGCTTGTGCAACCTATTGTGCTTTTTTTTCTTGTTGTTTTTGTAATGCAGCTTGGGTCGCTTGAGCAGCTTGCACGGATTGTTGAGCAACTAATTGCGTTATTTGTTGGTTTTTTATTTGTAGGAGTTCCTTTTGATAGGTAGCTTGCTGATCGGCTTGCAACACAATACTATATTGGCTTGATATATTGGAGATTGGTGGTGGTGGTGGTGGAGGTGGATTTGGAATGGTGCTTGTTGTGGTGATGAGAGGCACTGTCATGTTGATGGTTGGGGTTTGAGTGGTAGATTATGTGATCGATGTCTTTTGTCCTTGAGAGACCATGTTTTGAGATGTTAGGGTGGTGGTTGATGATGTGATGGTGGTGGTTTGTGTTATTGGGGTAGTTGCCATCTATTGTTGTGATATCAATGAAAATATTTGAGGATTTGATATGGTACTTTGATTGATGCTCGATGGGTTGATTTGATTTTGTTGATTGATGTTTGGGAAAGGGGGAATTCCTAAACCAAGAAGTGTTGTGGATATTAATGGCAATGGTGGAAGTGGTGGAAATGTGAGGGGTGTAATCTCCTGAGAAAATGGTGTTGTGTCAAAAATGCCCCCTGGTCCAAATATGTCACCCTCTCCTTGCGAGGTTATGGGGAGAGGGGTTTGGGGTGTTGCATGGAATGATGATGATAATGGGCCATTTGGACCATGAAAGGTGAGAGGGACATATGGATGTGATGGATTTTGGGGGATGGTTTGTCCCAAGATGGTATTCGCATCCAAATCCTAATTGTTTACGAGGGGTGTGTTTGCAATGCATTAACAAATGTGCTTTCCTTGTTAATAGTGGGTTGAGTTGGAGCAATAGATGATGTGGTTTGTGGGATGTTTTGAGTGATGTTTTGATATGAGGGTGTAGATGAGATGGGGATGGTAGATGATATTTTGGGGCATGGACCCAAAAGATGGCTCCACTATAGTGCTTATGTCAAAATCAGAGGGGAGTTTAGCCCCTTGTTTTGCTAATTCAAGCATGTATAGTGAAGGGTTGAGTCTCATCATGATATTGATAATCTTATGGTTCTTCGGATTTTGAATCATTTCGGTGATTTCCTCATGTGACATTCCAAAGGGATTATTGGTTAGATCCTCCATTTGACCTTCCTCTTGTTGATTTTTTGATGATGACGAAAAGTTTGTCAAAGGATTACTTGATCCAACAGGATTAATTTCAGAATTTGTTTGGCTTAGATCACTTGAAATGGATGTTTCTTTGTTGGATTCCATGTTCCTCTTGTATTGAGATCTAGTTTGCACCATAAAATATGGATCAAATTTCAAGAATATGGGAGATGAATCTCTAATTCTTTGGATCAATCTAACTTTTAGGATGCAAAACAGAAAATTTAGGATGTTTTTAGGGATCAAAGGTGATATGATGAGGATGATGTAAAAGATGGATGGTGTGGATGTTTGAAATTTTGAGAAATCTTGAGGGGATGCTAGACTTTTTAGGATCTTTTGGATTTTTTTTTGGATTTTGAATTGACCTTGATTTGATTTTTGGTTTGCTCTATTTTTGGATTTATGAACAAATGGACCCTAAGATGTTGGATGATTATCTAGGGGGTAGATTTGCTCAAAGGCTGATAATTTGAATATGTGTAGGGAGAAGGATGCATCTACATACACTTATTCAAACAAGATGATAATTTAACCAAGCATATGAAGAAGGATGATCCACATATACCTAGCTCAACAAGATGGTTTGATAATTTGACTAAGCATATACAAAAGGATGCATCTACACATACCTAGCCAAAAAATGATTTGATGTTTTGATTCAAAGATTTCAAGGATTTGATGATTTTAATTTTTTCCAAAAAGCCTAGCATGGAGGATAATTTCAAGTTTTTTCAAAAGATGATGGTGAGGTGATTTTGGTTTGATGTTCAAGGATGGATGAAAAGGTTTGATTTTGATCCTAGGATGTAACTAAAAATACAATTGTTTACTAGACCTCGGTATTGAAGAACATGCAATACTTCTAAGGACCTTTTAACCAAGAAGTGGTTCAAACTAAGCATACATTTCTAGATTGTTCAAAGGAATGAGTCTATAGAACCTTGTGAAGTTTTTGCTTATTTTGATATGTTGCTTTTGATTGCACTTCCTAATGTATTTCTTGATGACCTTTCGAGTGTGACTCCTAAATTTTGAACTTTTTCTCAAGGACTTTTGCTTTGGGATTTTCACTTTCTTGGAAATCATGAGAAACTATCACATGTGTGAGAGCCAACTTTTTAATCTTTGCTTAGTGATTTTGTTTTATCACAAACACACTATTTGGTTTTCAAACTAGATGTCCAATGTCTTAACTTCTTCTCATTCCACAAGGTATGTCATGTGGAACTTTGATGAAATCAAGGAAAGGGTTACCTATTGTTAACTTTAGTAAGCAAATTGAGATATAATCCAAGTGTTTAGAAACCTCTAAAGATAAAATCCCAAGGGAAAGCAATAACACATGAATTTGGTCAATTGTATTTGCTTCCTAAAGGGTTTGAAGTTTTGATGACAATGTTAAATGTTTGTTTCCAAATGTTTTCGAACAAGAAAAGTGTTTTGTAACCAAGAACAAGCACAATCTTATGGATATGAAAGACTATATTTGTTGAGTCCCCACTTGGACAAGTCCAGGTATGCTTATTTTTAGCGAATGCTTAGATGCTTGACCCCACTAGCTCAACTCCATGGAACTCACTTCTTGGGGTAGCCAAGCATCAATACCCATGAAACTCCCATGGCATACTTTCCATTTCTACTAAAAATCGTAAAAGTGTGGGGCAACTTCAGAATGACTGTTCTTGCATCAATAAATAGATAGGGATTTTGGCCTTTCTACAACAAGGGTTTTAATTCTGACCTTTCATTCGTAGGATTTGACACAACGTGGTGAGAGACCATTGCTTCCATTCTTGTCAGAGCCAACCACATGATACTGGCCTTTGTTCCAGTACCCACTTTTATATCCTGGTTGGAAATACTCTTGGCTTTAGAGTGTTGCCAATTGAGTTGTTCCCTTGGGTGAGTACTCTTTCCCCAAGGTAGGCCCTCTAAGATAAACAATAGTGAGCAAACATATATGTAACTCAATCGATCTTTGTTGAGAAACAAAGAGAGAATACACGCGATAGGTTTGGCTCACACTTGCAAGATGTTTTGTTCAATTTTAGTTCCCAAAATGAAGTGTGGAGGTAATTATTGTTATGCCTTGCATAACCACCCCATTTTGATTCAGAGCAAAATGGGCCCCCCTTTCTCTTTCTAGATTCTTTTGCTTTTTGTTACTTTCTTTCCTCTTGGGGGTGCTTCTCTTTTCTGCCTAGGTTTGTCCTTTGTTTAGTCTGATTTAAATTTTGGTCCTATCCCAGCTTCAGTTGGTTTCCTTCTTACTAAGTATTTAATGAAATAATCACAACCAAAGTGCATCTTATGGTAATCTATCTTATGTCCTTCTAATGACTAATGGAGGAATTTGTTTTACAGGATTAAACCCTACACTTGATGATATTTTTCAAGGGAGCTTAGTTGGAATGCATTCCCCAATTTAGTTGGTCATAAAAATCAGTTAAGACAAAAGTTGGCAAGACCCTAGGGATGTCACAGTGAGTGAAATTCATGTGCAGTCAACTATCGGCAAGACATCAATCAGAGTCCCAGTGACTAGGAGCTTCCCATTGACATGAAATTTTTCTTTTGGAGAAAGGTCTCGGCAAGATCTAAATGTTTCACCGATCAACAACAGAGAGAATACATACCGACGAGAGATTTTGACTTCGGGGTGAAGTCTTGGCAACTTCACGAAGTCTCACTGACTAGAAAGGACTGGGGTAACACTTCGGAAAGAGTTATCCCTTTGGTGGAGGGTCATGTTAAGTGTCTCACTAACCACCGATAGGACATACTTTTCAAGGAGAGGCTTGTCTTTGGAATGAGGTCATGGTGAGCTCTTCGTGTCTCACCGATCACCTCATAAGTGAACACCTCAAACAAACAATCAACATTCGGCATAAGGTCTTGGTGAAGTATTTTAGTCTTGCCGACTAACGGTAAAAAATTGCCCATCGTGGAGAGATCTTGTTGTCGGTATGATGTCTTAGCGAGTTTGCAATGTCTTACCGACCGCCAGCAGAGTAGACATCAAAGGCTCACGTGCTTCGGTGTAACATCTCACTGAGCGCCTCTAGTCACACCAACATAGCGCGAGGGGATTCTATTAGTATGTCTTTAGTGGGAGAATTGGTGTGTCTCGCCAACATGAGGGAGCCCTCGCCAAAAGATTTTGAATTCAGCATAACCTCTTGCTGAAAGAAGTAAGTCTCGGCGACAGGGGTGTGGTCTCAGCAAGAAGTCTTACCGATCAAACAAGCTCTCCCCGAACTCAAATGAACTCTCGACGAAGCAGGGAGACTTCAGTATAGGGTCTCAGCGAAAGAGTAAGGCTCTACGATATTTTTTTCCTTCGGCAAGAGGTCTGATAGATTAGCTTGTGTCTCGCTAAAAGAAATGGAGCTCACTAGAGGATATTGCTATACCTCTTGCCGACAAAGGTTCCCTAGGGGTTCTCAGAGAAGATTTACACTCTCACCAGGAGGTCACGACGACTAAGTAGTGTCACACCGATAGGGTATCCCCTAGCGAGAAGAAAGATATGCACCATGAGGTCTGGCGGAAGCTTGAGGGTCTCGCAAATATGAAATTTGAGTTCGGCGAGATGGATTTGTTACGAGGAGATATCTCCCCGATAGTTGATGGTTTCACCGAAGGGTTTCCCTTTCAGTATAAGGTCTCCCCAAAGAAAGAAGGTCCTGCCAACATGAAATAAAATCACCGAAGGATCTGGGGCTTGGGGTAACCTCTCACCGACTCGTGATGGTCACACCGAAGCAAAAGGGGCTCGAGCTCAGAGGAATAAATGGAACTCGAGGAGACTCTGAGCAGATGAAGCGGGTTTGGTAAGATGTGTCACCAACCCGATGGTGTCTTAACGATGGGAGATGCTACAATAAGGAGCTTGCCAGAAGGTAAAGGGGGATTTGGTAGGATATCATGCCAAGGAGATGAAGTCTGGCTAAAATGAAATTGTATCTTAATGGATGTCTCACCATTGGCTATAGGTCTTGCCGAAGGGATTGTCCCCTCGGTGAAGTATTTTGAATTCACCAGGAGTTCTCACTGAATGGTGGGTGTCCCACCGAAACATATGTAGCTCGGCAAAGGATTCAAGGGTTCACCATAAGGTTTTGGCAAAGAAAGAAGGGCATGCCAAAACAAATGGCCCAAGATCGAGGAGATAGGAATGACCTCGGGGAGAAAAGAAAGGGGCACCATGAAGTCTCACCAACTCGGAGGGGTCTTACCGATGTAGAATGGGCTTGCCAAATGAAGAAGTACTTTGGCATGACCTCTTTCTGATGTGCTTAGGTCTTTCTGGTAGGGATGGATTTCCCAGTAAAGGAGGCATCGGTATGATCAAGTGGAACTTGCCAGGAACTCTGGCCGATAGTGTAGGGTCTCACCAAAAGAAATTTGAGCTCGAAAGAAGCTCCTCAAAAGACTAAAGAGATTGCCATGACCTGACACCGATAAAAATTGTCTCAATGACCTCAGCGTTTATGGATATAACTTCTACGGCTCACTGAAGGGTCTCATCGACTGATCTGCACTATGCCGATAACTGTTATGAGACAAAATCACATCGGAGAGACATGATAAGTGTCTCATAGATATGCGATTTAAGGTAGACCATTCTTGGCTGCTCAGGAATCTGGCGTGGCATATGATCGTCCAATCAGAAGGAGCAAGATGGGCCATTGACCAATTGACCATCCCTCTGAATGGAGACCAATAGAAGGCAAGCAAGATGGATTCATTCTGAGATCAGAAGGTGATGGATCAGCTCGGGTGATGGTGTTCAGATCTGCAAGGAGGCCTGATGGTGTTTCTAGAGGACATTCAGTGTGCAAACAAGTTTGGAACATGAAGGAAGCTGAAGGAAGGAAGAAACTGTGACTCACAAGGACAACTATAGTAGCCACCGGCGGAGATTGATCAGTATTAATGGTAAAGTACCCTGGAGCATTCAAGGCAACCCCAACAGAGTTCAAGATGGACATTAAGATAGAAGAGTTAATGCTGCAGATGCAAAAGATCTAAGATCACCCCAGGAATAACCATCCAGAAGATGGACAACAGGGCTTCACAGTGAATGTGATATTGACCCTCTTTAGAAAGATCTAAGAGTCGACTCTCCTGAAGCAGATATTTTTGTAAACCCTAGTACAGGGGAAGGCACTTTCTTTTGGATACATTCTGTATATAACATATATTGGCCCTCTTTGTAAAGTTTAGAGAACTTTTAGAGAACTTCCAAGACAGTTAAGGTTAGAAGATATAGGATTAAAAGTTAAGAGTAACAATAGAGTAGGAATTTTCTGAAGTAGAAGGAGATAGAGTTGCATCTTGATTCTTAGTAATGAGTGCTTCTTTTGTCTCGTCAATTAGGATTTAGATTCAACAATAGACTTTAATGTATTTTCCAAGTTCTCTTAGTGTAAATGGAAACAATCTGGAGCCACAAATTCTCTGTACACTGGTGATTGTGCCGGCTTTGTAAATATTGCTTATCTATTTCATTAACAGTAGAAGCAATCAAACCTTAATCTACTTCAGATTGTGTTTTAGAATGATGTTTGTTTTCAATTAATCATTTGATTTATGAAATCTTCAAGGAATGAGATGTTCATTTGTGTTTTATTTAAACTATTAACTAGCAATCTGTTATTGAAATCAACACTAAGAATGAATGCAATTGTGTTAATCACAAGTTAATCTTGTTTTTCAGTTTTAGTTTACAATTCCTTGAAGCTAACAAGTCTGGTTAAGGTTGGATGAATTATTTTTCTTTTCTATTTCAAAACTTTGATTTATCTTTTGTCGTTTCTTTAAAAACCCCATTTAAATTAGGTTTTAGTTCATGTTTGATCTTAGAACGATCCGGAAACTCAACACCAACAGGCCCCTTGAATATTACTGTCATATTGATCAATTGAGCAACATTAGCACAGTTGAGAACCAACTATATAGACCTTGGGAGCTAAGATATCCATGTGATCATATTTCTCTTTCAGGAGAAACAAAGTAGCAATATTTTGTTTGCCTGTTGTTGTGCCAAAAGCACCGTCAACAGGAACTAGCGCTAGAAGGAGGGCCTAAAAGTGAAAAATGGATAAAGCTATGTTTTTCTCTTTAGAAAGGTCCCATAGAGTTCTTCGATTAGCTAAAAATCCACCACCCTTGATAGAAATCAAGACCCCAATAAGACACAAGAGTCACATAACTAGGGCAGCCATCATACCACCCTTATCATCTCCGTTCACTCCACCAGGCTTTTCACCAATACCCCAGTGGGTACCCATTAATCCACCACACCCATCTCAATTGTCATTATAGCTGGTTCAACCCATACAATAGCTACCTCAACCACCACCACCGCCACCAATGGCTTTCTTTTAGAATAATTCCTCTCCATTGGGGACTATTCCTGGAGGTTTTCACGATATGCCCAAGAACCCTGAGAAATTCTACCCCAAGTACATTCATGGTGAATCAAGGAGTGCTGAAGAGCACATACAAGCTTTTAAGGATGCCTGTACCAGAGCTCAGATAGCTCACCATGATGTAGTTTGCAGGTTGTTCCCTTATTCCTTAGGGGATATGGCATACAACTGGTATCTTAATGTTCCTCAACATTCTATTCTGAGCTGGACAAACTTAGAAAATGATTTCATCAACCAGTTTAGAATCTATGTGGATTCAGCTCTTTTATACCATCAATTTGCTACCATCAAGAAGGAGCAATGTGTATCCTTGCCCATGTTCAATACCAGGTTCCAAAGAATGTATAGGAGGCTACAGGATCCCTACCTGGTTACTGAGAATAGTGCCATCCAGGCTTATTTTAGAGTTATAGACCCCTTGCTTGGCTTGTTCTTGCAAAGGACCTATCAACCAGCTAATATTGATTCTTTATCCAAAGTTTATCATCTAGATATCAAGTTGTAGCAACAAATCAGCTCTCAACAAGGAAGTTTGGGAGGAGGTTTTCCTCCAATAGGATATCAAATGCCTAGTCCAACTCCCTTGTTCAATACTATCCCAGGAATGTCTCCTTCCCACTATGGGCCTATATCTGAATTGCAAACTCAGCTTCCCATTCCATTCTTTGCTAATAGGACTCCTGACCCTTTTCAACAACCACAAGGTCCCCATGGTATTCATAACCAAGTTGGAACCCCAAGTCATGTTGATCAGCCACTTATTGCTAAGGTTGTTGAAAGTGAAAAGACAATCCAACTTACTAATGAGGTGGAGACCTTGAAGAAAATGCTGTCTCAAGTTGCCAATGACATGGCTCAGCTTAGACTGAACCCCTCCCAAAACCAAGGTAACTACCCTAACCAAAACAACAACAATCAGGGTACTTATCAGAACAACAACAATTAAAACCAAAGGGGTTATCAGGGCCAAAATTCCTCTAACTAGGGCTATCAGAATTAGAATAGAGGATATAACCAAAGGCCAAATAACAACAGACAATGGAATACAAAGCCCAATAATGGGGGAGTTTCTCATAACTATCAATTGAATGAGGAGAGATCACATACTGCAAATGTGGCTGACCTCAACTTCATGACCAATTGGTGCAGGTTGCATGATACTGCAACCCATTATGAGGTGAACTGCTCTAAAATGGAGAAAGTTGTCAAGATGGCATAGGCAGATGCCCAAACGTTTCATGGGAATCCTCACAAAGAAGGCAGCTTAGTAGATACAACAATAACTTATGACCTCTTTGAAGAAGAGCTATCATTCCCAAGGCAAGAGGAGAATGAACTAGAGGAAGATTCATATGATGCCCAAGCCTTTCAGGCCAAAGGAGGACACTTCTTGCGAAATCAGAATAAGGGTCCATTCACTACATCAGCACCCCCTAATCACATGGTGCCTCCAAATCAAAGTGTTGATAATAATACTCCACCAAAAGGCCTGCCTGACTTCCATAATAAGGGTAATTCCTTTGCCATTTTCAAAAGTAATTCAAGTTGTAATATAGAATTTGATGTTGTTTTTGAGATGCAGAGACAAAAAAATTCTTTGTCATTCTTTGACATCTTAAAGTGGTGCCTTGCTCAAAGGGAGATAGTGCTGAAGGCTTTAGAACTAGCTGATAAATCAAAAGGAAAAAGCAAGGTTGCACCTGCTGCAGACATGAATGCAGCCTTGTACAAAAATAAGGTAGGTACCCCACCCTTTCTCCTGAGTTTTAGAATTTGTGGGAAGAATCTACATAATTGTTTGTTGGATTCAGGGGCTTTAGGCAATTTCATGCCATATTCTATATGTAAGAAATTGGGTTGGACCCTGTCCAAACTAACAAGAAGGTCATCCAACTTGACAAAACAAAAGTTAACGTAGTTGGAGAGTTGAAAAACATACATGTCGAAGTAGGATGAGACCCTATAATTCAAACCAATATAGATGTCCAAGTGGCAGACATCCCAGAGACTTATGGTATGTTACTGAGTAGAGATTTGATGAAGGGCCTCGGGGGATATCTTTCCCTTGATTTTTCACATATGTGGCTACCATGGAGAGGGATTCCTACTCAAATTAGGATTGAAAGTGAGCCTTGCCTCAAGCATATCATTACTGAATATGATTGCCCCAATGAGGTAGCCTATTTCAAAACTAGGATAGGGGTGTACAAAAGGGAGAAAATTTTGACCTTTTTTGTTCTTGATCCTAAAGAACTGCCAGTACCAAAGTCCCCTGATCTTATGATTGATGAAAATCAGAAGGCATTAATCAGGAAATTGTAGTAAGATCAGCTGGTCTTGGGAGAAGATGTAGATCTGCAAAGTCTCCTGCTCCCCAATTGGTGTAGGGTACATTAAAATCATTCTAAAATAACTTGTCAACCTTGCATTTACATTTTAAATCATGTTTCCCAATCAAATGAGGAAGCTAGCACAAGTCACCCCGAAACCATTGCAGATAGCTTCTCATTTGTAGCCAAGGAAGCAATGATGTTGACCAGAGATAGGATACCTTCAAAGGGGGCTCCTTCTCAAATTGAACCTACTCCAGACACATGTTCAAATCAGCATGTTTATGCAGAACAACCCCAAGGTTTGTTTGACACCCCTGCACTCCTGGATATACCAAAGCCCAAGGGGTTAACTAAAATCACAAATGACAATTAGGAGGAAAACCTTGGGTCACATGATATAGCTGAGCAAGAATTCGAAATTATATCTAAAGAACCCATTGAACACATCTTACCAACATCTGATGCAAAAGACCAACCAGTGCCACCCCTGGCTCATTCTACCCAAATGCCCACAATAAATCCCAAAGGACCAACCCCAGCTTGTGATCATCTATGGACCCTCACTTTTGATGGATCAAAATCTAAAACAAGTTGTGGTGTTGGAATTGTATTAACCAGCTCGAAAGGGAAAACATTCTTTTCTTCTTACAGGTTGCAATTCAGATGTACTAACAACGTGGTAGAATATGAAGCTCTAGCTTGGGGATTGATGTTTGCACATAAGAAGAAGGTCACAACCTTGATGGTCAAGGGATATTCAAAAATTGTTATCAAGCAGGTGTGTAGCCAATACACATGTCACAGTAGAAGGTTGGCAGCTTACAGAAATCAGGTATGGAACCTGATTGAGGACTTTGATGCCTTTGTGATTAGCTTAATCCATAGAAAAGAAAATTAGGTAGTGGATTCATTGGTTGTTACTGCAAGCACCCTAGAGCCTATGCAAGGCTCCAAGCTCAAGAAATTCTCCATGGAATTAATTTATATCCCTACAGTTCTAGATAATATCAAGAACTTTCAAGTTTTTGATGATGACCAACACATTCTTGCTTTCTTAGCAAGCTTAGATGTCTTTGAGGGGCAAATCATTGATGAGTCCAACAAAGATCAAGGGGATTGGAACCCTGAAGAATGTGATACTAAGGGGGTCCTCTATTTAAAAGGAAATAACATCCCTAAGGGAATGGTGGCCCTGGAAAGAATTTTTGATTTAGACCCAAGGGCTCGAGAGAAGATATCAACTGAAGAAAAGGAAGGCGAATATGAAACAATTAACCTGGCCGATTCTGGCCCTAAAAGGAATGTCTATATCAGGAAGGCCTGCCCTGAAGCAATCAAGAAAGACATATTGAAGGCACTTAAGAAAGATATTTCTGCAATTCCTTGGGGATATGAAGACCTAAAGACATTTGATGCTACTATAATGACTCATACTATTCCCCTGAAGCCTGAAGCTAAGCCCTTCCAACAGAAGTAGCGCCCTGTCAATGCCTTGATCGAACCATTGATCTATAAAGAAGTCCAAAAATTTCTCTCGGCAAGGATAATCTTCCATGTGCACCATTCAACCTGGGTGGCTAACTTAGTCCCAGTTCCTAAGAAAAAAGGGGAGATTAGGCTATGTGTCAACTTTAGAAATCTGAATAGAGCTTCAACAAAGGATAATTACCCACTCCCTTCTCTAGATGAAGTGTTGCAGATAGTCAATGGATCTCAGATGATATCCTTCCTGGATGGTTACTCTAGATATAATCAAGTAATGGTCGACTGTGAAGACAGAGTGAAGACAACCTTCACTACAAAGTGGGGAATGTTTGCATACAGAAGAATGTCATTCTGTTTGATAAACATTGGGGTGAATTTTCAATGCGCCATGGACATAGCTTTCAAGGATCTAATTATTAAGTGCATTATTGTCTATATGGACAACCTAACAGTATTCTCCAAAGATCGTCTAAATCATGCTATGGATTTAGCCAAGGTTCTAGAGAGGTGTATCCAGTATGGAGTCTCATTGAATCCAAAAAAATGTGTGTTTGGGGTTTATGAAGGGAAGTTGTTGGGACACATAATTTCTGAAAGAGGGATTTCAATTGACCCATATCGAGTTGAGTCCATTCTAAAGATCACCCGGCCTGGAAGCAAGAAAGAAATGAGATCCTTCTTTGGGAAAATCAATTTCGTGAGAAGGTTTATCATGGGCTTTGCCAAAATCGTGAAACCACTAAATGAAATGATGAAAAAGGATGCCAAAATAGAGTGGACTGAGGAGGCAAAGGATGCATTTTCACAAGTCAAGTGATCCATTTCAGAAGCACCTATTCTCACTAGTCCTGACTATCTGAGACCATTTTATATCTATTCCTTTGCCTCTGAGCATTCATGCGCGACTGTTTTAACCCAATGAAAAGGAGAGACAGAGGAGAGACCGATTGCTTTCATGAGCTCTCCCTTCAAAACCATAGAAATCAAATACCCACCTTTGGAAAAGCAAGCTTTTGCACTGATTCAGGCTGTCAAGAAGTTCTGACATTACATTCTCTGAAGCCAAATCATCACTGTAGTTTTTGACGCGACTGTGAAGTCTTTACTGATGCAGAGCGAGCTAGGAGAAAGGAGAGGAAAATGGATGGCCATCCTACAAGAATTCGATCTGGAGATATGCCCTATGAGACTAGTCAGGGGTATAGGCTTATCTGAATCCATGGTGAATGTTGGCAACAACATCATCTGTCAGCAATACACGACCCAGTCCTTCTCTAACGACCCTTGGTATGCTGATATAGTTTACTATATGCTCAACAATTGATGTCCAAAAGGGATGAATGCAACCCAAAGGAGAGCCTTGAGACTCAAGAGTTATCATTACATGCTCAAAGGAGGGTTGCTATATAGATGGAATTTTGAAGGAGTATACCTGAGATGCCTTGATCCGCAAGAGGCTAAACATGTGATCTTCATGAGAAACATGGCACATGTCATGGGTCTATAGATTCTTTGGCACATCATATCCTCAGGTCTGGTTATTACTAGCCCTATGTAGTCAAAGATGTCCATCAGCATGTGAGGACATGTTACATCTGTCAGATTTCTACACCAAGGGAGCGTCATTCAGCCATGCCACTGCAACATGTCTATGAGGTAAGGCCATTTTCCCAGTGGGCACTAGATTTTATTGGGGTAATTAACCCAAATTCTTCTGCAGGACACAAGTTTATCTTGATTGCTACTGACTACTGCATGAGGTGGAAAGAGGTTATACCCTACAAGAACAACACCACAGAGGTAGTGATCAAGTTCCTTACCGAATGCATCACTACAAGGTTTGGGGCACCCTTCGCCTTGGTATGTGACAATGGTTCTTCCTTTTCTTTTGCTGAATTCATTTCTTGGGCATATCATCATAGAATCATTTTGAAATATTCTTCAAATTATTACCCACAAGGCAATGGAGTAGCAGAGTCAACCAATAAGAATCTCTTAGGGGTAATTAAGAAACTGTTAGAGCATAACCCTAGAGACTGGAATACCTAGCTAAGATTCACATTATGGACAGATAGGACGAGGATTAAGGTTGCTTTAAGCACCTCACCATTCAAGATAGTATATGGCAAAGAGCCTGTCTTTCCTATCCATCTGCAAATACCTATCCTTGAGTTCATGCAGAAATTCTACTCTAATGACAATAAGATAGAAGTAAGATTAGCTGCTTTGTTGAAATTAGAAGAACAAAGAGATGTTGCATTGCAACAATTCTTTAGGCACTAGGCTATTGTCAAATGCTGGTTTGACAAAAGAGCTAAAATCAAAGCTTTTAGGATATCATACCTTGTGTTGCTACGGGATAAAGCCAATGAAAAGAAGGGGAGTCACCAGAAATTTGACAAACTCTGGCTAGGTCCTTATTAGATTGCTAAGATCCTAGGGGAAAATGCTTTCAAACTGAGTAGCTTAACTGGAGAACCTGTTCCCTTGCCTGTCAATGGGCAGTTTCTCAAACACTATTTTGAGTCATAAGGCTTGTTAATTTCTATTCTACCTATAAGTAATTCATTGTTCTTTATGTAAATAATCTGCTGCTCTTTGTGTAAATAATTTGCTCATTGTTTGTAAATAGTTTGTTTTTTGTTTGTCTTTCCTTTTTGTCTTTCTGTTTCCCTTGTTCTGTGGTTTTTGTTTTGTTTTGTTCTTTAGGGGTTTATCTATTTATTTCCATCTTGGAATGGTCAATTGTTATTTGAAGCATACTTTGGTCACTGGGAGAGAAGTGGTTTAAATATTTTTAGGTTTTCTAATTGGATGATTTTTTTCCTAAATTCTTTGTTTCATGTTTGTTGTCAACAAGAGTTGTGGAAAGTTTTGGAAACAAGGTGCAAAGTAAGTAACCTTCATTAACTCCTTTGAATCTGTCACAAATTATTAAGATCGTCTCCTTTGTAGTAGTATATTTGTCCTAGAGTGGTAGTGTTGCAAGATTTGAGTGAAAAATCCGATCTCCCAAGTGTTGTTATGAGGTCCATGGTAGTTTTCAACCTAGATCAGATGTTAAACATTTGACATATTAAAAAGAAAAAAAGGGGGACTAAATGAAATATCTGAAACTCTATGAGAATTTTTTTTTAAAAAAAGAGGGGGAAAGAGAAAATAAAAGAATCATCTAAAGCGAAAAATGATTCAATATGAATGGGTGATTCTAGTATCTCTACCAGGGCTATGGACGCCTAACTGGCAGTAGAGCAATGTTGTGAGAAGACTAGTTAGAGGTATCTCCGTCGGGGCTATGGCTGCCTGATTGGCCATAGAGCAATGCCCAGTATATCATTCCACAACTGCCAAAGGGAAATCAACTCATGTAGCTCAAATCTTGCACATTGTTGTCTCGAAGATGAAGAAAAATTTATGAAAAGATGATGCACTATTAAGCACACACATAGATTCAAGGGTAGCCAATATTGACTTACATTTGAGATTCTAGCTCAATCTTGCTTGTTAAAACTAACCCAACTCGAGTTGTGATGTTCATGAACCAGGAGTTCTGGGTGGCTGAATCCTTCAGCTTCTTGAAAATGGTTAAACCATTTTCCTAGCCGAGTCACCATTTGTTATGCCTTGCATAACCACCCCATTTTGATTCGAAACAAAATGGATCCCCCTTTCTCTTTCTTGTTTCTTTTCCTTTTTGTTACTTGCTATCCTCTTGGGGGTGCTTCTATTTTCTACATGGGTTTGTCCTTTGTTCAATCTGATTTAAATTTTGGTTCTGTCCCAACTTGAGTTGGTTTCCTTCTTACTAAGTATTCAATGAAATAATCACAAGCAAAGTGCATCTTATGGTAATATATCTTATGTCCTTCTGATGACTAATGGAGGCTTTTTTTTTACATGATTAAACCCTACACTTGATGATATTTGTCAAGGGAGTTTAGTTGGAATGCATTCCCCAATCCAGTTGGTCATAAAAATCAGTTAAGACAAAAGTCAGAAAGACCCTAGGGATGTCACAGTGAGTGAAATTCATGTGCACTCAACTATCGGTAAGACATCAATCAGAGTTTCAGCGACTAGGAGCTTCCCATCGACATGAAATTTTTCTTTCAGAGAAAGGTCCTGGCGAGATCTAAATGTTTCACCGATCAACAATAGAGAGAATACACACTAGAGGGATATTTTGACTTTGGGGTGAAGTCTCAGAAACTTCACAAAGTCTCACCAACTAGCAAGGACCTGGGTAACACTTCGGTAAGAGTTATCTCTTTGGTGGAGGGTCTCCCTGAGTGTTAAGTGTCTCACCAACCACTGATAGGACATACTTTTCAAGGAGAGGCTTGTCTTTGAAATGAGGTCA
>VDFB02025502.1:0-30128 GCA_007258455.2 Sequoia sempervirens | reverse complement strand
TAGTGATGTTTTCTCTCTAATTCAAAATTCAACACAGGTATTTGTGAAGGGATGTATTTCTTTTTAGATTTACAATTGAGATATAAATTTTTGAGAGTGACCTAATTATTCTCTTTGAACTCATTCTTCATTCAATGTACGGTGTTGTTCTGACATATTTCAGTTATAGCTGCAGAAATTTATGACAAGTGAGCTAGCTTCATCTGTTGGTGAAAGTTTAAAACTTTTTCTCCTTCTATACACTTTAATAGAAGCCAGTGAGTCCCAACAAGATGTCCTCAATTTGCTTTTACAGGCAATAATTATGTCCGTCTCTGTAGACACTGAAGAAAATTCACAGGTATAGTCAAGCCTGGCTCTCATTTATTATATATACTATATAGATCCCTTAGTTTCTTCTTTTTTCTTACAAGAAAAATTAGAACTTAAGGCTCATTAAGTTACTCAATTTAATATTGAAGAGGATGAGCTACCAAATCAGTTCAAATTTATGTTTTGTCTTAGGACAGTTAATGGACTATATCGTGTTGGCACATTCCAGGCATGTACCGGGTTGAGAAGTGTGGCAATGAAGCTTGTATCACATCTTGCCAATGTTCCATCATCTGCTACACAATTCAGAGCTGTTTTGCAAGGAATGCCAGTTGATATAAGACAAAAACTTCAGGTCAATTAGCAGAGTAAACCCTTCCATTACCTGATATAATCTTTTCTAATGTGTCCATTCTATATTTGTTACAACATATCAAAATATTACTTTTTGTCACGTGCAACACTTTCTTTTGCCAAAAAACATGCATAATGTTATATTACAATATAGAACAAGAAAGATTACTTGAGATTGGTATGTCAGGTTGAGGTAACCTGAACATTACTCTTGCTGATATTTTGAGCTAAGTGTGGCGTTCACATTGTTCTAAAACATTAGTAATGTATCATGTGGAAAGAAACTTCAAAACCAATATAGCCATTGCTCTCTTTTTCCATATAAATGGATGGCCACTTAGCCAATTTGTTACATGATGAATATCAGTGAGCATGATTAAGTTCTTATCATATCTGAAATCAAGTATTTACAAGAGTTGATTGTGAATAAAGGAAGCACTCAAAAATGGCATCATAATCTTTAGACTTGTGGGTGCTTAAACATGTGTACTTAATGTTGCATGCATATACCTCAAGATTGTGTACTAAACATGTGTTGGTAGTCACAGGCTGCATCTAATAGTCATTTTTTCCTGTGCAGGATATTATTCGAGCTTCAGTTGTGCAAGAGACCAAGTCAAGTTCGGCAGTTACTCTGCCTGTTTCATTGCCTGTTCCAAAACTGTTTGTCCAGTCATCAGCAGCTAAATCAGAGATGCCTTCACAATCAGACTCTATCATGTCCATCTCCCATGGGGTAAAATCTGATGACAGTCTGGAGAATGTAGAAGATGATGACTGGGACAATTTTCAGTCTTTTCCAGTCTCCACCACAGTAATTCCTGAAGACACGGATCGATATGAATCAGCTTCAGAAGATTTATCCAAACAGGGAACCAATTTCCCAGCTGAAGACTGGGATGATTTTCAATCTTTTTCTGGAACTCAGTTGGTTATAGATTCAACTATCACCAAGGAAAACCTAGAAGATGGACAGGTAAATTCGCTCTCTGGAGGTTTTCAAGAACATTTCTCAGAACAGAAGCAGAAAGAGAATCTCCAAGAAGATGATTTAAATAAATTCAGTGAAGACAGCAGTCATGAGGATGATGGTGAATCTTCATTGGATCTTTCTTCATTTCATTCCTAATGCTGAAGCAATTGATGACCTACATGTTAACTCCAATAGTCCAGTTCATATGAGCTGACAGAAGCAGAACCTGAAAAATCAAAATATTTCCGTCTCAGGTTTTTCAAGATTTTCACAAACTTAGGGATCTGGGATTCCTGACATCAGGAATAGAGGAGCCTCATGAATGTGTTTCAGAACATTTTAATTAATATTGTTTGTGGCTAAGGAGTCAAATGGATCACAATGTTAGTCATTCTTTGATCAAAATGAATTCCTCACCCCAAAAAAATAAATAAATGGTGCACCAGAAGTGAAGGATAGATGAGGTATCATTCTGTAATCCTAACTAATATATACTTCAACATTTGCAATCGTATTAAGTAAAGCTTGCCCACTAATGTGCTGGACTGGATTAAGAAGTAGGTAAGGAAAGCTCTAGCATTGGGCAACCAGTGTAAGGTGGCATGTGAGGACATGTATGATAGAGTAATTGCAAAATGAAGAGCTATAAGAATTGTTTGGCATGTTGATGATACATTAGAGTGCACCATGCCGTAGCCGACCTTCCAAGGATCCATGTCGAGGTCAACTCTCACCAAATTTTTGTATTAGTATAGGCATTTTTTCCACTTTAGGATTGAGTTGCATTTTAAATTTCTCAATCCCTTGACATGATCAACCAGGTGATTTAGCCATACGGATAACAGATGGCATTGTATTTTATAAAAGATGTAGTTATTCTGAAATTTGTTGTCATTCTTAATTGGAGTCGAAGCCCAGTTTTTTAAAACTGTATATATTTACCACTATTAATTGATATCATTTGCAAATTCATTTATTTATTGAGTTGACGAATGAAGTCTCAGTAGTACAGTATATCATCACTATTCTTAGATTTCAATGTACATCTACATAGAAGTTGGTTGGATTTGTATGAAAATGACAATTCTTGGTGTTTATAATTTATATGATGCAAAGAAAACAATGTCTCCTTTTCGATAGACGTCCATTAGTTGTATTTGTGTCCAAAATATCTATGGCTTTGAACAGCCATTAAAATTATGGTTTCCTTTTGTATTCTGGATACAATTCACTTGTATGAAAAATGTCTTTATGGCGTACAATATTATATTATATTTGAAAGTTGTCTTCAGAGGAGTACCAACCATGGAACATAGGCATTGGATGATAGTTTATGGATTCAAATTTTGTATTAAGTTAGTCATAAATAAAGTTAGGTACATAGTTTGTCCTGGGTTATGTTTGGTGTTGGCAATGTACAGGACCTATATTAATTTTTTATTAACCTTAATTGCCATATCCATTAGGTTGCATTGTATTTATGACTTAGTTTTGAATAGAGATGGGGAGCTCCACTGCATTCTACTTGGAGATTGATTGCCCGTATATTTCTTTCATATGAGTGTAAGTTGTTAGATTACTTGTGTTGTTGCTTGTTACGTGTACCATAATTATGGAATTTTTTGAATAGTCTAGTTAAAACTATAATGCTGACATCATATGTGGATATTGTTGGAAATATTGTTACTGATGTCAAAGGGGCATGGATAGTTTTGTCATTGATGCCGAAGAATGCACGGATAAAGAATTGGAAATTGTTATCATTGATGTCAAAGGAACTCGAAGGTCAAGAGAGATCGTTGAGGAAGGAAGTGAATCGTCGTATCAAAATCAAGATCATTCAAATGTGTTTATGAGCAGCCCTCTATGAAGTCGCTGCCCTCACGAAGGGAAATAAATTTTTTATTTTATTTATTTCTAAGGGCCGACCCTTAGATTCCTAGTGCCCCCATGTCATGACTTAAAAATTAAATTAAATTATTTTTATGAAGAGGCCGACCCCTTTATTGGAGCACCCCATTTTGGGGATTTAAATTTGAAAATAAAAATAATAAAATATATGTTTGGTAAGGGCTGATCCCTCTTGGAAGGATCACCCCTCTTGGGAGAGTTGCCTCCTTTGGGAGAAGGGGCATGTTTGATAAGGTATAAAACAAGGCAAAGTAGAGGTGTGAGAAGCAAGTTTTTTATTGACTATAATTTGAATATTGAGCAGATTTAAAGCAGACCAAAAGGGCAGAAAATATGAAGAATATATCTGATTCATATTGAAGAACACATGCAGATCTATATGTGAAATGTATGCAAGTTTAATTGAAGAACATGAGCAGATTGTATGAAGAGTTTATGATCAGATTTATGGAGGATTTTTTTATCATAAATATAAAGTTTGTATGAGCAGATATGAGTTTACTACAACATATATTAGAAGATGGTTGTTGACATGGTAGTCAACAACGAAGGATAGAGTAGGGCATGCCATACCTAGGGCTCCAAGAGGGGCATTGTAATAGAAACCATAGTGGAAAAGTGTAAGAATATGAAGATCTTCGCATCTAGTGGAAAAGATTTGAACAAAAGGGGAAGTGGGTGACAAGGAGATTACCTATTTGAGAGGTTACCTCCAAAATAATCACCTTTTAAGAAGTATAATGGCATGTATTGAGGTTCCTAACATAGAAGTACCTAACACAATGGCTTGAAATACTAGAGTTGGCCAAGCATTTGCCTCTTACAAAGTAAGTGTTGACCCTCTTGGTCAAGCCCAAAAATAGAGAAGTTTATAGAGATTGAAGAGGACACTTGTATGAAGGAGGTTTCGAACAAGACATTCAAGGCATTAAATAGATATTGATTATCAACAAGGAAGATCAATGCAATCCAAAATAAGACAATCTTGTTATTTGTGAGGGGCTTCTCAATGTCAAAGATTATTAAACAATTTTTTGGGTCAAATGTAAGAAGGAATTAGCATGGAAGTCATTTTTTGTGATGTTCTCCATGGAGGAAGGAGAGAGTATTTGGTAAAGTAGATGATTTTACAATCTGATCAATGTTTGGGGAGAGAACAAAATAATCCACTAAATGCTAGCTATTTTCATTCCATTTTTTTACTATGCTATATATTTTTATATATTTCAACATCATTAGAACTACATAGTAATCTTAGGTTCACTCTAGTTTGCATGATAGAGCATCACATAAGATAATAGGTAGGTAGGTTGGGTCAAAGATACAAATGGTTTATAAAGAGATGTACCTAAATGAACAAAAACTAACGACTCCTAATGTGTTTTACTAAAAGAAGTTAATCTTATTTGCATTCTACTTACTAATATATAAATTATATTTTCAATGAAAGTACATACTTGAAACTATGTGTAATATACGTAATAAGTATGGGGGTTGGGAATGAAAGTTGTAAGCAAATCTAGGCTACAAAGAGTGTAAGAAATGGAGTAGAAGAACTTCAAAATGTAGAATTTGATATTGGAAGTGGATTCAAAAGGTTGGGAAAATGGTCTTAGGTGAATTTTAGTTGGATTTGATAACTTTGAAAATAGCATTGTTGTCATCATTATGTAAGCCCCATGGGCACTAACAAGGTCTAATGTTGGTGTTCATGTACACATGACCTCCAATTCTTTTGTAATTGCTTGCCAAAGTTTTGTGAATGTGAGACAATGTGATATATAAGAACAAAGATATGTGTAGCTGAAGTTTGGGAGATAAGGAAAAGTGTGTTATTTAAGACATTGTTTTAGAAAAATCCCTTGGGATGGCATTTTTGTCTCAACAATAGCACTATATGAAAATATCAGTATGTGGGACCTTGTGGGAGTGTTAATGGTGGTATGTGCAAAAATCGAATTATCTAAAACACAAATCCTAAAGAGAAATCTAAGGCATGGTAGTGTATGGGTGATGGAGGACAAGGAGGTGGTGAGGATCACAAAATTGGGGAAATGGACATGAAATGCTCTAATTTGTACCACAAGGGTTTGGACAAGGGGATGTAGGTTGGGGTTTCACAAAGAATGGGAAATGGGAGATTTAGGGCTTCCAGGAGGAGATGTGGGAATCTAAGAGGGGAGACTAAATAAAGGACTAGGATAATGAGAAAAATATGGCTTTAATGGCTTTCTAATCTTCGATCTTTAGGAATATTTTCTATTATATTGCTCATTAATTGAGTTCCTTTTGTTCCCTTGCAAGTGTTGGAAGCTTCAAAAGTCCAAGTGCTTGAAAATTATGAGCATAAGGTAATCTTTAACTTTTTCAAATTACTAATCACAATAATATTAATCACATGACATCAACAATTAAGAACACAAGATTTATGTGGAAACCCTTTCAAGAGAAAACCACAAAAAAAATGATTGCTTGGAACTACTATCCAAATTTAGCCACAAATAAAAATACTTTTTTACAAATATTCGTAGGCACCAACCCATTGAAGACACCAATCCCCAATGCTAAGCACCAACTTAGCAAGAGACACCAATCTCTTTTATTGAGAGGCACCAACCTCTAACTCAACAAAGTCTTGTCTACTTTAGAATAAATCTCCTTCAAAATTTGCCTTCGATAAAATAATATTTTGCTCTCATCTTGTGTTTGAATGATAAAACTTTTGTTCCTCACACTTCCATTCACAAATATGCTTGTATTGGATAGATATTGCATTCTACTTGCTTTCCTTCAAATACATTCTTTGTTCTTCTTTTATACCCACTCATGCGTCTTCAAGGGAGGCAACTTTCTCCAAGAGGGGTGATTCCTCAAAGTGGTTAGCCCAAATAAAGTAAAAATAAATCTAATTTAATTCCAAAGTGGGTGCCAAAAATGGGGGTCGGCCCAAATAAGATTTAAATATTTATTTTATTTTATTTATCAAATTGCAAGGAGGGGCACCAATATAAGAAGGGTCGGCCAACATAGAATAAAGCCTTTTGATTATTATTAATTCATCCTTGTAATGCATTGACATGGTGTGATATGCTCTTGACTATGGAGATTCAAACCTGATTTTTTTTGGTCTTTGGACATCAATTAGTGGCCTTTGGCCTTTGTTCTTCATACGATTTCTTTCATTGACAATACACCTTTGACATCAATGACAATATTGCCAACAAAAAATGTCTTAACAAAACAAAAGGGGGTAAATTTTAGGTTTATGGGCATATATTACTTATAGAGAAACTTATAAATATTATTAAATTAAGAATTAATGAAAATAGAAGACAAGATTTGAAAATCAATATAAGAAGTCAAGAAGGAGCATAAGTATAGAACACATGCACACAAGAGGGCATGGAGTGTTCTATAAAAATGGAGTTAGTCCTAAATAAGATAGTAATAGTGTGATCGCTAGACTATAATCCTCCTTTTGCATAGAACATTATATTAGAGGAAACAAAAGGTGAGAAACAAGATAGGAGAAGAATAGTGTACATCGATGGGTGATTGCAAAAATAGGAAGTAAGTAAAAGGTTTGATTGGCACATGCAAAGAAAGAGTGTTTTAGAGAGAAAATTTAAGAATAGATAGAATGGATGATGAGAAGCAAAATCTTGCCAATATTAGAGAAAAGGGGAGAAAGTTTGAACATTGGAATAATAAACTTTGACTGCAAAAAAAATTAAACTAATGGAATAACTTGGTTTGGAAGAGCGAGCTGCTCATTGTGAGAGAAAAATAGAATAAGAATGGGGGAGAGGAAGAAAAATAGTGATCACTTAAAAATTGTGGGCTCAAAATATACTTTGTAGGTTAAAAATTATGTTTTTAAATTGAAAACTTTTAAAAGTTTTTATTAAAGGGGAAATGGTTCATTATAAAAAGGGGGAAAGTGGGAAAAGATGTTTCTCTTTAATTTTGTGATTTAAAGTGTAAGAGAAGAATGAGAAAATGTCACCGAGACAAAAGTAGGAGGGGTTGTGGGTGGATCAAGATATTGTTGAGATGAGTGCTCCAAAACCCTAATTTATGTCTTTTCTTTGTTATTTTAGAATTTTGGAAAATTTATGGGGGAAAATGATAAATTCATTTAGAGGAAGGGTTGAAATTTTGAAAAATATTGAGATAATTGGCATTGAGGTGCATATGCACCATGGATATGTTGGATGTCAATGCCAACAAAATGTCCACCCCGAGGCATTAGCATTAGCATTAGCACTAGTGACCTTAAATGTTTTTAATATTTTTTAAATTTAAGATTTTAAATTTTTAGGGGAGGAGTTTTGTTTCATTTAAGGGGAAGAGTTTTACAAAAGGATGAGAACATTTGGGAAATTTTCAAGTGGGTGGAATATAGAAAGGTTTTAGAAATTTTAGTATAAATGGAATTTGTTGAATTTTTGAGTAAAATTGAAAACAATGAGAGGGAATGATTGAATTGCATTTAATTTTTTATTATGTAATGAAACCTACGAGTTGTGTTGTGTTGTTGATGATGATGGATAGGATCTAGTGTTAGCGAGAGAGAGGTTGCATAATATAGTATTACAAACATTGCAGGAGTTGGGAGAGATAGATTAATATAGGGACCTATTGACAACAACAGGATTGAGTTATTATTATTATTAGGTGTGTCATCCACCTTGCAAATATTGTCTTGCAAATTATATTAAATTATGAAGATGATAAATAATGGTGTCTACAAGTATCACAGAATGAGAAAAGGGATGTTTGTGTGAGGGAGGGGTTTTATTTATTCTTTGATAATCTTGATTGTTGTGCAAAAGGACATTAAAGGGGAAGGTTACATATAAACAGTCAAAATTGGGAGTTGTAAGACCTTTCATATTTTGTACTATGATAAGGTAATCAATACCCTAATTGAACACCTAGGATTGGGATCTTGGTCAATTTGATTATTATGACAAACTATGAAATCTATGATATATAAGAGGGGTGTTAGATTTGTAAATAGTGTATGATGAATTACATACTATTCCTAGATTTTTAATCATACCTATAGGGGTGGTGGCTTTTAATGTGGCTCATTATTTTGGATGTTAGTTTTGGGAAGCCACTCCTAGTTTCTAGTTTCCTGTTTTCATATATATTGGATGAATGAGATATGGGTTTGTATGGTCTTTTGTAGGTACACTTATGTTGTTGGATTATTGTCAAACTGGAGGGATATGTAGATTGTATTGGTATATTTCTTTTTTTAAAATATTAATACAACTTGGGTATCTTTAGTGGTGTCCTTTTTAAAGGGTTCCTCCACGTACATCTAGTGCTATGTGTAATTTTATGAGTTTATTTGATTTCTACTGGTTTCTCCATTGTTTTATTGTTAAATGATAGCAGCTTAATTGCATGCTTTATTGGATTCAAAACACTACATTGTTAATATTTATTGTGATGTTTACCCAACATTTCAATATTTTGTATTAAAGCTATGACTTGATTTTAGAAAGTAATGTCTTTCTTGTATTGTTGTGGGTTTATTGTGGTTGCAGTAGAAGCATTATTTTAGTGGTTTTTTAGTTCCAAGTGTGGTTACAAAAACCATGAAAAACAAATTACAATTGAACTTGAGTTCAATGGATTTGAGTTTATCTGTAGAAACTAAAAATGGAGGAATTCTTAAAAAAGAGATAAATGGAGAGTTGTAACATTAGAGTCTAGGCCTACAAATGTTTTAAATGAAGATTGGAGAAGGGTGGACAAAAAGACATGGGGAAATGTAAGGTTATGCTTTGTGGATTCCATTCTCTTGAATGTCGTAGATGAAGCTATGACATTCAATATATAAAAGAGAATCAAAGAAATAGTCTAGTAAACAAAGTTAATTTAAAAAGAAATTTGTATTTGTTGGAAATATATTTGTTGTTGAAATATGTTTGCTTTAGATTTCTATTTAAATTAAATTTTCTTACTAGATTCAATCCTCCTTCATTCTTGTGGAGGATGAGATGATAGCTTTGGATAGGAGTGAGACGAGATCTAGTTGAGTTGTTTGAGGCAAAGAAATCCATTGGTTGCAAGTGAGTATTTAAGAAGAAATTTAGAGCTAACTGATGATTGGAAAGTACAAAGCAAGACTAATTTTGGTGAATTTTTCTCTCCTATTGTAAAATTAACTTCTATTAAATTCATATTTTCTATTGTTGGTGCTTATAATTTAAAGTAGAGTAAATGGATGTTAAAACTATTTTATTGCATGAAGATCTTGAGAAAGAAATATGTATATAACTTGACGATTTTGTGGTAAAAGGGAAGGATAATTTGGTTTGCAAGTAAAAAATGGTCATTGCATAGTATAAAACAACAATTTTAGATGTGACTAGAAATTTGCTTCTTTCACATTAAAACTCGAGTTTTTTTAGGAGGGAATATGGTAATTGTGTTATTTTAAATTTATTGATGATCAATTGTTAATCATTCTTATATATTGATGAGATATTATTCATTGGAAACAAAAAGGGTATAATTAGGGAGATCGAAACTCTTTTTTTTGGGTATGGAGATCAATAATAATTGAGTTGGAAGAAGGCTTTGGCCCAATCAAAGTGTATAAACTATTTTCTAGATGTTTTATATGCAAGACAATAAGCCAATAAGTTTTCTTGTACTTATTAGTACTAATTTATTGTTGTATCAATGTTCTAAGTTAATGATGGTTTGGAAAATATGTTTAATATTCTATGTTAGTGTCATAGGTAGCCTAACATATGTTATAATTTCCCAAGAAATTGGACTTCTTAACAAGTTTATGCCTAACCTTGGTAAAGAGCTTGGACTTGTGAAATAGGTTTTCTAATTTTTTTTAAAGGACTTTTGAAAATTGTATTTTCTATCATAGGGTTGATGATGTCAAAAAATTGTTTGATATACAGAGATTTGTTTTTAATATTGATAAAAAGTGGGATTAAAATATGACCTACACTTTTACATAGTAACAGCCAAAAGTCAAATGAAACAATTCTCGTGAGATATGAAATAGAAATAGCCAAAGAGTATTTAAACAAGCTGGCCCAGATAGGATCAATAAACATGCAATAGAAGAATGAAACCAAGAAACAAAAACTAATCACTATCAACCAAATGTTTCAATCCTTTAGCCACCTACCACTCCTTAGCTAATAAATTAACCTTGTCTTCAAAATGACATATGTGGATGATTAAGTGTTTTGGTCTCTGGCATTGGCCATAGTTTTGGATCTAATTCATTTTGCAAGGCCCTCCTAAGAAGTTTCTCCTTTTCTTTTATTTAGTTCTCCCTGGAGAATGTAGAGGTTGGTGGCAATGTTATTGATGGTCCCTTTACTCATGGCAAGGAGGTTGGAGAGGTTCTTCTTGATGCCCTCTTGATTCTCCTACATTTAATGAAATTTCATTCTCATGGTTTTCCTAGTTGTTGAAAGGCACTAATGTTTTTACCTCGCCCCAAATCTCCTCATCCATGTATTTTCTTTTGGGATGTTTTTCTCGACACAACTTTTTCAATGTCTTGCAATCTTATGTTGGAGATATGCAAGTATGCAAGAAACTATTTCATCACATTATTATGAAGGTCAAGACTTTCTTGGAGCTCTTTCAATTTTTTTGAAAGACCCAAACAATTATGTCATTCAATGGTGTAAGGAGTAGTAGGAGGTTTAGGTGTTCGGGTAGATTCATCACTTAGAACTTTGTCTATATCTTTGATGCTTTTTTACATGAGGCTTTCCAAAGGGTCTAGGGTTGGGGAAATGAGAGGTTTCAAGGGAATGATCAACCAAAATAGCTTTACTTTTATCACAATTGTGGGTAGGGAGATTATTGGCATCAATCTTAGAGGGGTTAGCTAGGGGCACCAAGATCTTAACCACTAGGATCTTAATGGTTTTGTCTTACACAAGAACCTTTGTAAGATGAGAGGGATTTAATTTGGGTGAGCACCTTTTCAAAATAAGGAGTATTGAACCTCAACTTTTGGGGGGATTTGGGTTGGGTTTGTAATTCTAGGGATAAATGCAAGGACCATTGTTTTAGCTAGCTCATATTTATACAAATGGTAGATGAGTCCTTGAAGGAGTGGGATGAATTTATTTCCAAAACAACATTGATAATTGATTGTTCAAGGGAATTGTAAAGGAAGAAGGAAAGCTCATATTTTTGTTGTTCTTGGGATGATCTAACATAAGAAGAAAATAAGAGTAGAAATGTTTGTACTTTCTTTCAAAAGTGAAGTATCTCATAGGACTTCAGCCACATCTTTACAAAGTCCAAGGAGGTCCTCCCCATTTAACCCATTATGGCATCTAGAAATTATCTCTCTTTTTTTGATAAATTCATTCATGAATTGGCAATCATGTCTCTTAATTATTTTTAATAGTTTGAGCCCTTTTTTTCAATCTTGTGGGCACAATAATAAGTTCCTTGGACTCTTTGAATGATATTCCCCTAACATAGATATTGTTCCTCTACTAGTTGGTGGAAAACTCATGTGATAAAGCCTCGTTAAATCCATTGATGGCCTCTAAGTAAGGGTTGAGTCCATATTTAGTAAGGATGTTACATATGGTAGCATTTCTATGGTATTTGTCACAAGAGGCAGGTTCCACCCTTAGAAGGTCTCCTACCATAATTTTGTCCCACTTCTTTGTGAGGTAGTAGGGGCTAAATTCAACTTAGGAAGAGGTGTACGATGGGATTTTGTGATGATGGAGAGTGAAGGGCAATCAAAATAGCCAAAAAATGACATGAATAGTCTTTAAACACTCATCACTAATCATAACAAAATCATTAATCTTGAATTGTACTTCATATGATTTTCCCTCGAGCTAGCGTAGCTCGGCCGCAAGGATGATATACAAAGCTTTGTTGATTTGAATTGAGTTGGTGAATTCAACAAAAAAATGTTTTTTAAGTGCTTATGTGTTTAATTTGTTTGGAGTCATCATTTAGATAAGTTGCAACCTAAAGTTGTGTTTTTCATTACAGAAGAAGAGTACATGATTGTGACACATGCTTATAAGGAGATAGCATGCTTACAAATTTTGTGTTTAGGAATTGGCTTTAAGTGTAGATGGGTCAAGCTCAATAATGATAGAGTGTCATCTATTTGGTGAATAATTTTATGCACCATGCTCATACAATTCATATTGATGTTCAATATCACTTTGTCTACAAGATGGTTGAGGGTGTTAGAGTCATTAATGTTGTTGATTCTCTCACTAAACTAATGAGAATAGAGAAACTTAATTGGTGTAAAGAGGCCATGGGTCTTTCCTTTATAGACTTGATTTATTTTTAGTTTTCTTTTGTCTTTGCAGTGTAAATTTCAAGTGAGAATATTGGGATTAGGTGTGTCATGCACCTCACAAATCAAAACTCTTACAATTTGTATTTAATTATTTAGAAAAACATCATGGAATGGGTAAAGATGGATGCCAATGTGAGGGAGGGGCCTTTACTTATTATCTAGGATATCTTGAGTATTGTGTAAGAAGACATTAAATGCAAATATTACATAGAAACAATCAAACCTGGGAGTTGCAAGATCTTCCACATTTGATGCTATGACAAGGTAATCAATGCCCTCTTGAAGTGTCTAGGATTGGGATTTTGGTCAATTTGACCATTATGAAATAATCTATAACATCTATGATGTGTAAGAAGGGTGTAAGATGTATAAGTGGTGTAGGATAAGTTACATAATATTCCTAGAGGCTTGGCCATTACTATAGGAGTGTTGAACTTTTGTTATGGCTCCTTATTTGGATCTTAGTTTTGGGAGACCATTTATGTTTTCTAGTTTCCTGTTTTTCTATATGGGAGATATGGGATAGTGGATTTGTATGGTTGTTTCTAGGTACACTTATGTTCAATTATTTTCAAACTATAGGGATAAGAGGATTGTATTAATGTACTTTTTTCTTTAAAGAATAATACAAGCTCAATCTCATTGGTGACAAAGTTTTTCTCACAAGATTTTTTCATGTACATTAAGTGTTATATGCATAATTTTATTGGTTTGTTGATTTATATTTTCTTTTCCATTACTTCATTGTTAAATTTTATTGTCTTAATCATGTGTTTTAATATATTTAAACACTTAATAACATTTTGTTTCCACAGTCCATGATGCTAGTATGCAATATTTTTGGAATAAACTGTGTGATTTTTATATCATCAACGTTTCGGATCATACTCCATGATCCATCATCAGGAGGATCATACTCTACTGCTGATCATCTTGATGATGGATCATAGAGTATGATCCAAAACGTTGATGATATAAAAATCACACACCGTTTATTCCAAAAATCTTGAATATTTAAACACTTAATATGGTTTTTGGACATAGCAGCTAAAACCAAGGGGTATGGTCCCGGCCACAAAAATTCCTGAAGGGCTGAAACCCAAGCCCGGCACTGGAGCAACAACACAAAACAGCCACTCTAAATATTTCCTCAAACAAAATAAAAGGCAACTAATGTAAAAAACACCAAAGAAAACAATTTAGCTTTCAAAGAGTTGGACCCCAAGACCAAGTGAGGAACTCTTGAATGGGCCTCGTGGCTATCCTTGTCATCAGTCTTCTCCAATTCTTTATCTTGCAGCAAGCATAGAGTAGTTGTTGATCTATTCATAACCTTGGAGCTAAATTTTGAAAGACTAACCATCTTCTTCTCAATGTCCAACACCTTCTTGAGTTTAGCAAGTTCCCCCACCATAGCAGAACATTGAGGGTAGTTGTGACTCACCTCCAGAGGATCCATACTAGCATTGTCAATATTAACAATGTAATTAGGTTGGCTCTTTAGAGTCAGACCTATTTTCCTCTTCATCAATAGAGGGAGTCACCTGCTTAATATCATCATCAATCCTCATCTTCCTAGCAGTCTTGGTATGACCCACTAAATGGTTGGATCTTCCCAAATGAAAGACACTCCCCCCGCCTCATCCTTGCACTCCTCAACATTGACAACAACAACAACAATGTCATCCTCAACCAAGACCTTCTTAGTTGAAGCTTTCTACTTTTTGGTGGGGGGGTTTCTAAAACCCCATCTGGTCACGTTTGCTTAAAATAACAAAAGGTGGGAAATTTTTAAGGTCACATAGACCTTGAGCAACTTGGGATTGTTTAAAGCCAGGGGTCATAGGTGAAGGATTATCCTCCAAAATGTTGGAGGGGGTGGAGGCATGTGTGGTGGAATTAGAGGGTTCACCCAAGAGCTTTGGTGGGGGGAGTATGTTCAACAACAGAGGAATTCTTCTTTTTACTTTTATTTTTCTCATGAGAGGCCAAAGCAGTCAAAGCATGAGGGAAATCAAGGGTTTCCTCAATTAAAACAATTTTAATTTTCTTTGGTGGGCATAAAGCAATATGGAATTGGTTTAGGCACATGATAAGTCCTTGATGAAGGGGAATATGAGATTTTTTAGGGCATTGTTGGTTCAAATCCAATATTTCCTTAATCAAACTTTCCAATGAGATTAAAAAGTAAAAAGTGAAACTTAACAACACATTATGGTGAAAATAGTTTAGGAGCGGGAAATGATAAAAATAGCACTTGAATCCACCTTCAAGAGTGAAAAACTTCATAAGAATAAGGTATACCTTATCCCAGGGCAGAGGAAGTTTTTCTCTGTCAAGACCACCTTGAAGTTTGATAAGCTTTTCACCATCCTTGAAGAAGATAGATAAACTATCGTTATTTGAGGTTTTCCTATGCTTCTTTCATTTTTTCCCTTTGGTACTCATCCTCGTCACCTATGCAATCACATCTTCATCCACCTCAAACACAATTCCACCAACTTTAACTTTTTGCGAGTCCCAAGAATGGGCGAACTAGATGGATAGACTCTCATCATGTCCCTTGAGGAATTGCAAGAAAGGAGCAACACCTCCTTCACAACAAATATGCCAAAATGTAGCATTAGAGGAAATTCATCACAAGAACTAGGTTTAATGAAAACTTTGTCCCCACCCATTCTTCCTTGGCTAAGCACCAGAGTCAGCAAGCTGATAACATATCCTCTCAATAGCTCACAAAGATGGAAAACTAGTAGAATTTGCAAGTTGTTAGTAGGTTTACACAAGAGCTTACATAGATGCCAGGAATTTGAGCAATAAGTGTAATTCAGAGAGAATAAAGGATAAAAACTTGTGCCAAAGTAGTAATGATTATATAACCCCATCCATAATACAAATAATTATTGTAAATCCTCCTCTGAATCAATAGCTGATCATATCTCACACTAATAGTGTTACTATTAAAAGTTTGTCCAATGCCAGCAAGCGCCATCACATGCAAACTTAAACCTAAACCTTTCTAGACAAGATGGGTGGTTGTATAAGTCTTGTCATCTCTCGAAAAAGCTTCCAGATCATTTTTGCACTTCTGTAGGGCGCTGGCTATCCAACCCCAGGAATGGGCACTGGCTATCCAGCCCCAGGAATGGGCACTGGCTATCCAGCCCTAGGAATGCACGGCAATGTCTATCCAGCCCCAGGAATGCACCGGGGTGTGGGGCATGGATGGATGTTGTCTTCCTTGATTTTCTTGTCATTCGTGTATTTTTTGCCTTCCGTAACTTTGCCTCCCTAACTCTGCCATCTGTATTTACTGGTGACTACACAGTACCATACTCTCCCCCATTTACTGCCTTAAGCGTTTTTTTATCTTCTTTAAATTTCATTTTAACTTGTAATGTGTTTATAAATTTTATTTTTAACATGTAATTTTTTTATATTTAATTTCATTGATTAATAATTGGAAATTAGTTAATGTTAATTTTTTTTATAATAATTATTTTTTAAAAATAATTATTTTTTAATAATGTTTTAAATTTTATTTTATATATAAGAAATAAAGAAAAATTAATATAGATTGTACAAATATCTTTATCGTATTATTTATTATATATAATACATAAATTTTAATCTTTTAAATTATTTAATTTTATTTAAAGAGTATTGTTATTTATTTAAAAATTATTTTATTTTTATTATTTTATATTTCTTTAAAGAACTATTTTTATTTATTTAATTTTATTTACTTATTTTAGTTTTAGTTCTTAGGTAAATTTTAAAATTAATATATTCATTTTTAGAAATAATTAATTATATTTATATAATGTCAATTTATTTTTTAAAATTTTATATAATACAAATTTAATTTTAAAATATTATATTTATATTAAAAATTACCAATTAAAAATATAATGTAGTATATAATTAATATAAAATGTAATGCATGATACATTTCAACTAATTCTCACATTAGCATGATGCAATAATTATAAAGTAGAATTATACTAGACTATTCATTTAGAGAACTATTTTTATTTATTTAAAAGGTGATTTAAGAACATACTAGAAATGAAAGACATATTTGTTCTTATATGTATAATGTTTTAGATTATAAGGATATATGTATAATAGAATAAAGGTACTATCTATGCTTCACATGAAATAAATATAATAGATATGTAAAATTATACATATACCTCTATAAACTATTTCTAGATAAATAGAATAACTTAGTTTTAACATTCACCTTAGAACTAATTAGATGCACTAGACATCTATACATCATCCATGGATAATACATATAATAATTATTATCTAAGAATTAATTTTAGATAAAATACATAATATGTTTTTATATAATATGTAAATTAAATTAATATATAAATATAATGTAATATATAATTACTATGTATTATTCAAGTATTATAGATTAATTATTATATATAATTATGTGTTGCATTATATTTTATATTAATCATATATTACATTATATTTTTATTAGTTAATTTTTAATATAAATATAATATTTTAAAATTAAATTTGCATTATATAAAATATTAAAAAATAAATTGACATTATATAAATATAATTAATTATTTCTAAAAATGAATATTTTAGTTTTAACATTTTCTTAAGAACTAAAATTAAAACAAGTAAATAAAATTAAATAAATAAAAATACTCTTTAAATAAAATTAAATAATTTAAAAGATTAAAATTTATGTATTATATATAATAAATAAAACCATCAAGATATTTGTACAATCTATATTATTTTTTCTTTATTTCTTATATATAAAATAAAATTTAAAACATTATTAAAAAATAATTATTTTTTAAAAAATAACTATTATAAAAAAAATTAACATGAACTAATCTTCAATTATTAATCAATGAAATTAAATATAAAAAAATTACATCTTAAAAATAAAATTTATAAACACATTACGAGTTAAAATGAAATGGAAAGAAGATAAAAAAAACGCTTACCTGCAAACATAGTAATCTGATATTTATATTTTATTAATTTTTTAACTATTTTCCTATACATTTAGTATTAAGATTTTACATCTTTTAACAATTCAATATATAATACAAATAAAATACATATAAAGCCTTCACAATATTCATTGTATTCAAACATACTTTAATCAATACTTGGTAGATTTTAAAAAACGTATATTAAATTTTAATATATATTAAAATATTATGTATAACATATATACAAACACATAATTTATTGTATATTAAAGATACTTAATAGTTTTAATTATTTATATTAGTTTATGTTTTAATTAAAAATCAAATATAGATGTAATTTTGAAAATTATATATCTATACCTTTTGATTTATGTTATAGATCTAAGATGATTAAATTATTGTTTATCCATTTCTTAACATAAAAACCTTATTTATACTCGTAAAATAAAAACCAATGACATCATAATTTAAACAATAACAAACAATACAATTAATTAATCTTTAAATGGATATTACAAATCAATACATAATCCAAATAAAATGCTTTTAAAGTACAACTAATTTATTTATTTATACTTTAATTTTATTTTTAATTGTTGATTTAAAATATTAGCAATTATTGATTTATTTTTTATATAAAAATATTGTATTTGTGTTATGTATTGAATTGTTTAAAAAAGTCTATTGAAGTGTAAATAAAATGGTTTCTCTTCAATTTTACTTTTAATTAATGATTTTAAAAATTAAAAAATTATAGATATATATTTTTATTTAAAAGCATTTTATTTGGATTGTGCATTGATTTGTAATATTCATTTAAGTATATTAATACTAAATGTTTAAGAATTATTATATTTTGTAATATTCATTTAGGCATCCATTAAAACTATTATACTTAATACTATTATATAATAAATAATTAAAACTATTGGGCATCCAGAAATCATAATACTAAATGTAATATTCAAAAACTAATATAAATAATTAAAACTATTAAGTATCTTTAATATATAATAAATTATGTGTTCGTACATATAATAAAATATATTATGTAATTTAAAATACAAGTTATATAATTCTTATATTATTTATTTTATTATTTATTGAATATTTTATAGAATTTAAATTAAAAAATTGATTAAAAAATTATTTTATTAATAAAAATATATCTAATATCAATTTTGCATTCCTATATAATTTATTAAAAAAAAATATTTCATTACATTTTTTATATGTTTAAGAATTATTATATTTTATAAACTGTTTATAAATATTTTATAAACAGTTTATAAAATATAATAATTCTTAAACTAGCAATTGCACCTTGGTGTGCAATGGGTGTTGGAAGTTGATTAAGAAAAAAATTGGTCTATATTTTGCATAAATATGTGCAATACATGAGGTCAATTGGTAGGTCAATTAGAAAATGATGTTGCTTTTGAAACAAAGTTCTCATTCGTAGGATCCAAATAGGATTGAAACAAATTTCAAAGAAACTATGCATCCACTTAGAAGAATCCAAGAATAATTGAAACAAAATCTTTGAATTGAGAAGAAAATAAAGCTCCATTACCAATAAGCTCATTATATGCTTGAAATAGGGAAAGAGGTAGACATAAGAAGAGATAGGGATATGTAGAGGAGAGGGAGAGATAAAGAGAGAAGAGAGAAGGATAGAAGAAATAAATATATAGAGAGGGAGAGGGAGAACTAGAAAGATAAGGATATAGAGATAGGAAGTGATATATAGAGAGAGGGAGACAAAGAGGGAGATGAGGGAGAAAGAAAAAGATAATAAAAGAGATAGAGATACAAGAACAAATATTTAGTTATAAAGTTCTAGGAAGAGGGAGAGGGAGAGGAGATATAGAGATAGAGAGACAAAGATGATTAGATATATAGGGATTTAGGAAGAGGGAGAGGAAGAGGGAGAGAGAGGGAGAGATGGATGGATAAAGAGGAGACATGTTTAGAGATAGACGAAGAGAGAAGAAGATAGGGGGAGAGAGGGTGAGATGAAGTTATGTTTAGAAAACTAATAATGAATAATAAACTGTTAAGTTAATAATTAATTAAATAAAAAGTTAAATTATTTTTTACATTTATTAAAATTAAAATATTAATAAAATATGTAAAAAAAATGTTTGATATATTAAAACAATATTAACATTAATTGAAAGATAAGTTTCATATTAACCAAGAAAAAAAAAATATAACATATGATTAAATTAAAAGGTAATAATAATATATATTAAAATTGATAAAGCTAAAATTTTAACTTTTTAAAAAAGTTTAAGTAAATCAAACTTAGTTAAAAGTTAAAAATAAAATGAAACTTTTGTAAAAAGTTAAAAAAGTTAAAAAAAAGTATAAATAAGATTAGTTTAAATGTATAAATAAGATTAGTTTGTTTAAGATTTTTGTATTTCTTAGTATAATATAGTAATTTATAATTATTTAATCTAAAAATTTAATTTGTAAATAATGTAAAGATCTAAGTCTTTTAGATTTAATTTAAACTTATATAATAATAAATAAATCTATTTACTTTAAATATTTTAAAAACTCTAAAATTTAATTTGAATTTAAGTTAAATTGTTAAATTTCCTATAAATTAATTTAAATAATAGTATATGTTAAAAATATATTTTTACTTATTTTCTTTTTAATAAATTTAATAAAATAAATATAAATATTATATATCTTATTTTATAATATATAATATTTTTATATTAAGTATAAGGGGGTCACAAGAAGTACAAAAAGCTCCAGAGAGTGAACAGTTCAGCTCAAGAGAGGCCGAGCCTCAAATCAGGAGCAGAGAACCGAACAAAACTGATACAAAAAATACACAACCGTTACAAAATTACATAACCATTACAAAAAGTGCATAACAGAGCACCAGTGACCAAAAGGCTAATAACGGATGTCATCCAATTTATCAACCCAGGCAGTCCACCCTTTAGCACCTTCCATCCAGACTATGCATTTCATCTCCTGAATCTATGCAAGCATAAGAGTCAGGTCCTTGCTGGAGCTCCTGTTGTTCTTCACCTCTTGGGAGAGAATCTTACAAGTATTTTTGAACAGCTGCAGATTATTTAGCATGTCCCTCCAAGCGTAGCCTCCCTTCATCTCATAGATGAAGAAAGTGGCATACCCATCCTTCAGGAATCTTTTGAGTTTCTTCCTTTCTATTATCATGGTAGTTCGTACCTGCAAAAAGATTTTAAAGAAAGTGAGTTTTCGAAAAGACTCAGTAAGATCACGGGGGTTATTCTGATTTCTTTCTTCATTTCTGCACTTCCAGATTTGCCATAAAATGTTAGAGGAGAGAATCTTCCAAAAAAGATTAGAGTCATGCTTCAGACCATCAATATGACCAGTAACAATATCAAGAATAGTAAATAACATAGGATAGGTAATACCAAACATAAACCAAATTTCCTTCGCAAAGATACAGTCAAGCAGAGTGTGTCTAGCCATTTTGGGGAGCCTACAGAAATTACAGTAATCAGTCTCGGCATTATCCTTTCTGACAGGGAGTCTATCAAGAAGCAGGAGCCAGTTGAAACACTTAAGCTTCGGCTCGGTGGGACCTTTCCACAGAAGATCAAAGTACTTCTTCCAAGCGCGGGCATCCAGCGTGGAATACCAGACATAATTAACATGATCAATGATGGTTTTTGAATGACCAATAACATTGTATATGTTCTTGGCTTTGATCTTGGATAACATAGTACCATCAGTCCACTTACAGCCAAGGAACCTATGAGAATCCAAATGACTTGAGGAAGGGAGGTCCTTAGAGGCCTTGACAATCATATTATACATTTTCTTTTGGGAAATGGGGAGGTCAAATTTGATTCTGAGATCCTCCCAACTGATTAAGACATCATGCTCAAAGAGGTCGGCGAATTGGGAAATGCCTTTATTCGACTAGTGTCTAGCAGAGCAACCTTGGGAGAGGGCAAGGGGCTTGCCTGAGGAACATAAGTTCCACCAAATGGACCTTTCACCAAAGAGATGGAAGTCATCATGGAAAGACTTGTTAGAGACATACTTTTTAACTTGGTCCCAAGCTTTCCAAATGGATCTAAAGACCGCAGATCCTTGAACGAGAACAGGGAAGTTACCAATAACAAGGTCAATAAACGGAAGATTCTTCCAAGATTTCACATTTTTGGGGAAGCCTCTTTCAATGTTGCTCCTAACAAGAACCTTCCAAGGATCATTGCCATCAAGGGAATGAAAGATCCACTTGGCGGCAAGGGCAATCCCCTAGAGATTGAGATCCTTCAAACCAAGACCCCCAAGGAGCTTATTGACATGGCACCACTCCCACTTGACAACATTTTTTTTTTTTACCTTTACCATCAGACCAGAGAAAGCTCCTGACAGCCTTTTGAATTTCTAAGATTTGATAATTGCTGAACATCCAAGCTGAGGAATAATAGATGTTATAAGGGGAAAGAATTTTTTGACAGACCTGGATTCTGCCAGCCAAAGATAAGGTTCTATTGTGCCATTTACTCATCTTTTTGGTAATCTTATCTTTGACCCACAACCACATGTCTTTAAGGGAAGGGTCTAAAGAGAAGGGTATGCCTAGGTAGCGCACAATCTTGTGCGGACCACCCCACTGAAAATCATAGTCTTTAAACCAATCAGGGGGCTGCAGATCCCAACCAACACAGATAGATTTGGTATGGGATAACCTTGCCCCAGAGATATTACAAAAAAGCTTGAGCTTGGAGTTTAGGACCTCAAAGTTATCAGGTCTAGCATCAAAGAAGATAGTAGTATCATCAGCAAATTGGCAGTTTAAGAGCTCATCGTTGTTAGGGAGAGTTATACCCTTGACATCCAGGGAGAAAGAGTTATCCCTCAGGATGTAGAACAGGGCTTCAGAAGCTATAACGAAGAGGGCAGGGGCCAAGGGGTAGCCTTGCCTGATAGATCTACCAAGGGGGAAAGAAGCAGAAAGAGATCTGTTAACATCAATCTAAGCTGAGGCATCTTTGAGAAGAATATTAACAAAATTACAGAATTTCCTAGGAAAGCCGAAGGCCTCAAGCATCATAATGATGAAGTTCCATTCCACCCTGTCATAGGCTTTTTCGAAATCAAGAAGGAACATGGCAGAATTTTGCTGGGAGTAGTTGGACCAATTCATGGCTTCCCAACTAGTAATCAAGTTTTCGAGAATAAACCTACCTTTGATAAATCCAGTCTGGGTAGAACAAATAAACTTGGGCAGGATCTTCTCAATTCTCAGCGCCAGGAGCTTGGCAAAATTTTTGTAAGACATTAAGGAGGGTAATAGGTCTCCAGTTTTTGATGAGGGCTTTATCTCCATCCTTGGGGATCAGTTTAATTATACCCCTATTGATGGAGCAGCCCATGGATCCTCTATCAAGGGCCTCTAAGTACAGATCAAGAAGATCTTGGCAGATCCAATCCATGTTAGCCTTATAGAACTCCACTGGGAGACCATCCGATCCTGGGGCCTTGTCATTGCTAAGAGAATTAATAGCTTTTTCAATTTCCTCCAAAGAGAAATCTTTGGACAGCTGATTGGCTTCATCAGTGGAGATCTTGCTAGGGATGAGGGAGCAAACTTGTTGTCTAAGGGATAAGGCCTCCTCCGAATCTTCAGAAGCAAAAAGATTTTGATAAAAATTAACAAAGGCCTCTTTGATGTTATCAATGTCAGTTATCTCATTGTTATCAACAACAATTTTTTCAATATTTTTGTTAGCATGCTTGTGCTTGAGGAGGTTAAAGAAGAATTTAGATCCCCTGTCACCATACTGCAGCCAGTGCACACGGGATCTGACCCTAGCTCCATTAATATTAAACTGTTGGTGCTGTCTAAGGGCATCCTTGGCTTTGACAACATGGGAAACGAGGTCACAGTTTGAAGGGTTGGCTTGAATGTTGGTCTCAGCTATCTGAAGATCAGAGGAGAGACATTTTTTGGAAAATCTATAATCTTTAGCTCTTTTTTGCTCGATGGTCTTTAACAGCTTCTGCCAAGCAAGAATGTTCCTGTTGCATCTATCTAAATGAGTGCAGGAGGGAAAGGTATTTTTGTTAATAAGCTTAATGATGTGTATGGCAGCAAGAGTGTCTTTATCTTTCAGGAGGCTAGTGTTAAGAGAAAATTTAGGGTCGGAACCCTTGTAGCAGATAGGAGAATTGTTAATTCTAATGCAGGAGGAGATGGGATGGTGATCGGAGAGGGAGGTGGGGGTAACGAGGACAAAGTGTCTGTGTTTATCAGGTAGAAAAGAAAAGAAGTTTTTATTAGCATAGAAGCGGTCGAGTCTGGAGTAAATTCTAGAGTGACCCTGTTGGAAATTACACCAAGTATGCCAAATCCCAAGATTCGTAGCCTTAGAGCTAGCCAAGGGGTCAAAAAGGTGTTTAGTATTTAACATTCTATTCCAATGCATTTTCTCTAGATCTTTCCACGCAAAAGGGAGGCCACCAAGTTTGTCCTCTTGGGATTCGATCATGTTGAAATCCCCCCCCATGAGCTAGGGGATATTAGGAAGGGCAGCTAACCAGTCCCAGAGACTCGCACGCTCCCTGAAGTCATTCGAGGCATAGATAGAGAATATGCCAAAAACATTATTATTGTGATTCAGGGTAACCCACACCACTCTGTTACAGGGGGATATCCCATAGTTAGAGATGAAATTTTCCCATCTGGAGCTGATCAGAAGGGAAACCCCACCCCTACCCTTTTGGTGGTTGGTATAGAATTTGATGGCATCTTTCCAAAGGAAATTGATGTTGGAATCTAGAGTGTAACCAATAGCCTTAATTTCTTGTAGCATAAGGAAGTCCATGGACTTGCAGGTGTCAAGAAAACGTTTAATGATCCAACGTCTGTCAGGGGACTCTAGACCCCTAAAATTCCATGAAATGCAATTCATGAGGAAACATTCGGGGGGGAGAACAGTTTTCGGTGGGTCCTTGATTTTGGGCCGAGACACTGCTATGAACGTCCCTTAGCACTTTCTTGGAGGGGTTTTTATTCTTGTAGCCTAATTTCCTTCCTCTGTGTTTAGTCAAGGTGCAGGCATCTTTAAACTCTTCTTCATTGTCAGATTCATCAGGGGACAAAAAGTTCATGTCCATGATAAGCTTTTTGGTGTGACCATCAGAGACAGAGGGGAAGGTGCTGGTGGGGATAATCTCGAGTAGGCAGTCATCACCAAGCTCGCGGAAGGCTTTAGTGGGGAGGTTCTGATGAGGAGGATGGTCAGAGCAACTAGCTGAGTGTTCCATGAGGGTTAAACACGAGGGGCGAGAAACATTTAGGGTTTCATTTCCGATGGCGCCGAGGAAAGGCCAGGACGGAAGGAGGAGAAACGCGAGAACAAAGGAAAGGGGTTCTCGAGATGAAACCAAGGGTTTAGCAATGGAATTTCCGTCACAGCGGTGGAGACTTTAGATCAGGATAGGGGCCTAAATTATGACGGGGTCACACTAGGGCAAAAGAAGTCGATACGGGAGAAGTGGGGAGAGGAATGGGAGGGAGGCCCGGGGTGTTGGTGTGAGTGTGAGGGAGGGTTTAGCGGGAGCAACAGCAAGGGAAGAATTGTTCAAAGAGGAGTTCATGCAGGGCTTGCCAAATTTTGGAGCATCGTGGATATCTGAGGGTTTAGGCTGCGAGGTTTTCTTCTTAATGATGGGGAAATCTTTTCTCAAATGACCTTCTCTTCTACACAGGAAACACGCATTCAGCCCCCCCAAGGATATCAATAGGGCAAGAGAAATTGTCTTCCGAGATGCAAATGTTAATCTCAAAAGGAATTTCTAATCCTGGATTCAGTGAGATAAGAATTCTAGCATCCATATGAGGGACCAAACGGACAGTGTCGTCCATTCGGATGATCTTTCCAAGTGGTTCAAGCACTTGCGGGAGAAAACGCCATAGGAAAGGCAGTAATTGTTTAACTAGAATCAAGCGAGGGGCCAAGAGCGCAAGGAATTCCTCGTGTATGGCCTCGGGTGACCAAGGCAAGGCGCGAAAAGAAGTAGAGCCAACAGACCGGTATTGTTTTTTTAGCACTTCAGTTTGAGCTTCATGTTTATTAAAGAATATAATAAATAACCCTTTCTGTATCTGACGACAAAATGAAATATGATATCCAAGTTTCAGGTTCCAGTAGTTATGGAACCAGTCATCAAGAAATTTCCTAGGAGGACATTTATCCACTTCAACAGCAAAAAAGAAAATGGCAAAATTTCTTAACCTATTCTTCTCCTTGCCAATTTCTTCTAGCATTTCTGGATTGGGAGAAATAGAAAAAGATAGCGGAGCAACACCAGTGACCTTACCGGAATCAGCGGCTTCATTTGAATTTGACAGAGAAAACCTCGCACTTGCGTTGATGGGGTTACCAGCGTTAGCCACCGCCTCGGAAAAAGATTTAGGTTTTGAACGCAAAGGGTTAGAGTTGGGACTATCTAGAGAAGGAGATCCAGAATCCATCGAAGCCCTAGGTACCTTCGAGGAGGAATTAGGGGGTACGGCCTCTGCCGAACAGTAGAGGGATGAAGAGGCGGCTGCATTCAACATTAATGCATAATAAAGAGAGAGTAGAAAGGAACGCACACACCTGTGCAGACCCCGTCACCGAGGGAGGGCAGTTGCCAATCGCCGAAGAACACCAGAGACCGAGAAACGCTAGTCCAATTTTCAATCCAATTTTTTTTACACGCACAAGATTATTCACTAACAAGGCTTATTGATATTATATTAACTTTGTATTATTATATTAAGATATAATTATTAATATATATTAATATATTATAAAAATAATTATAAGGAAAAATAATTTTTTAATATAAAATAATATTATTCTTATATGATTATTATCCTAATTGAAGCCTATTTGTCATTGAACCTGAACCCAAACCATAATTGAACTTTAGGGTTTACTGTCAAACCCAAACCATAATTGAACTTTTGCAAACCCTAATTGTAATACTTTGAACATTTACAAATGTTAATTGTACCTCAAACCATATAAGTAAACTTAAAATTTGGAGAATATGAATGATTTTCTATTTTTAAAATGTTTTGAAGATATTTCATTTTTATTCAGATTTTTTATTGAAAAATATTACTTAAATAAATCTATATAAAAAAATATTAAATGATATTTCAATGTAAACATATCTTCAATATTTTTTAAATTTTAAGTATATTAATTTAGAAACTTACTTTTATATGAAATAGTAAAATTAGAATATTTATTTTATACCTCTAACTTTTCACTTATTAGAATTTTGATTTTTGATTTTTATAAATATTACAAACTCTATTTTTTTTTTTTTATAATTTTAGAAATTCTAGCAATTTCACTTATTAAAATTTTATTTTATATCAACTATGATTTTGATTTCTATAAATATCATAAATAATATTTTTATTATTTTTTATCTATCTTATTACATAATCTAGATAGGAAACCTAATATATATCAACTTGTTTGAATCCATTTTAAAAATTTAATTAATGTGTGTTTGTTGTAATGGATTCTTTATTTGCATAGTAATATGATATCATTGGCTTATCTTCTAGGAATGTACAACACTCCGACATGTTTATGATATTGTTCATATAACTTATTGAATATAACCGAGGAGAATGAATATTGTCTAAACATGAGGAAATTATATTGAATGAATAAGTATATAATTTACATTAGTTGTATTATAAGGCTTGTAGCCTATGATTTATCTTAGAACCCTAACCCTAACCCTAACCCTACCCCTATTGAAATTCAATCTTAATTGAACCATATCCCTAACTGTAACTCTAACCGATTGAAGTTCAACCCAAATTAAACCTAAACACTAACAATAATTCTAACTATAGTTGAACCCAAATCCTAACCTTAGTTGAACCCTAATTAAAGATGAACCCTAACAAACATTAGAATTTATATTCACTTTATATTAAAAAGTTTCAAATTACAAGATTTATTTAAAATCAAATTTAAAAAATATAAATAAATAATTATTTTTATCAAAATTTCTATTATTAATTTATATTAAAGATATCAAAATTTTAATATTAAAGAAATAATTGTCTTCACTAAATATTTATATGGCATTTAAATAAAAATTAAAATTTTATTATTAATATTTTAGAGTATTTTTACAATTTTAAAATTATGATTTGATATTTGAAGAGAATTTAAAGAAATAAAATAAATAAAATGAGGGAGAGGCCCAATAGTGCGGGGTCCAATAGTCGTGCACCCAATCGTGAATATAATACCCAATAGTCGTTTATATAATGTCCAATAGTTGTGATTTGACTACCCATAATTAAACACAAAGTATGCTTTTGATCTAAAAAGTAACCAATCATGTGATACCACATCAGCTCTCAACTACTCATGATGTAATGCACGAGAATTGGTCTCACTATTTTTTGGGGCCTTTTTGGACACCTTGACAAAAACGCATGCTGATGTGGCATCATGTTTGATGATGTGGCCTTGAAACCTTAGTTATAAGCAGAGAACTTGCCAAGTAAGCTGTTGTAAAAAATTGGGAGTGATTTGAAATTTCGAAGTAGGATAATTAGAAGCGCGAAGTTAGGGTGCACGACTACTGGGCCCTCTTAAATGTTAAATTTTTAAATTTAAAAAGTTTTAAATTTTTTTTATTAAACGCCATCACAAACAACGAACAGCATTTTAATTAATAATATAAGTTTTAATATTTATACTGTGGGTGGAAGGCGTTGCTTTCATCTGGTTTAACTATCATAATTAAACTCTGCAAAGTTTGCACGGAATCTGAGGCGAGGCGAGAAAATCAAGAAACTGCCGTCCGGCCATAACATGGATGAGGCATGCAGTATGGATAGGCAAGCATCCATGCCCCGGTGCATTCACGAATTTGCGGTCAGGCGGATGCCACCAAATTCAATAGGGTGGAAAGTTGATTGAAGATGCGTGCACTGGGCATCGGGTGAGAGTATTAAATGGCGGTCTGTCTGCCGCGAGGAGATAATTTGCACCGCATGGCATGGATGCCCATCCGCTGCCATCCCTCGTTTCTCTCGCCCTCGTGCAACACAGACCTGTCCTCCCTGTCCTGCAACTAACGGTTTCGTGCTGTGTTTTGCCGTGCCCCAGTTTTGGGGTTTGTGCCGCCGCCCTTTGCAATATATAATATTAAAATTATATAAGTTACAGCGCTGGAAATTTTTACAGTTTTTTTTTAATTTTTAATTTTTTTAAAATTTATTTATTTTTATTATCATTTCTATCTATATTATTTAACTATAATTTTAAAATTATAAAAAATATTTAAAATATTAATAAAATTTTATTTTAAAGTGAAATAAGTATAAATACATAGTATAAAAAGTATTTAAATTTTAAAAAAAAAATCATTAAATTAATTTAAATATTAAATTTTGATATTTTTAATATAAATCAATACTATAAATTTTAATAAAAAATAAGTTTTAATTTTTAATTTTTAAATTTTATTAGTAAATATTTAAGATAAAATAAGATTGAAAGTAAAAATATTTAAATTTAATATTAAATAAGAATCTTGTATATATTGTTTCTATTAATTTATTTTAAATATTAGATGTTAATGTGTTTACTATAATTTGATATTTTAAATTTTGATTAAAAAAAAATAATTTCTAAATTTTTAATTTGAAAGATAATAAATCAACAAAGAATGTATTTAAGAATGTCATAATTAATTAACTCATTGCAACTTTAATTGAACGATAAACTAATTAACACCAAACCCTAATTGACCTCTAACCCTAATTGGAACCCTTATTCTAACCCCAAGTTTTATCTGAGATAACCCTAACCTTAATTTAATTCTAACCCGAAACTTTGTCCTAGAATTCTAACTCTAACTCTAACCCTAAACCTAAGTAAACCCTAACCCTAATCCTAATTAAAAGTTCAATACTAACTATAATACTAATTTTAACCCTAATTGAACTCTAACCCTAATTGGACATAAAACTTAGTCACCCAAAAATCACTTTAACTTAGTCACTCTGATTTTTTAAACAATAGTAGAAGATAATTCCAATTGACATGTAGCCTCAAGAAAGATCTTTAGAATATCTTCTTGTTCTATCAATATTACCAATAAAGAAAATACCACTTTGACTTAGTCACTCCCAACACCTACTTCCTAAATGGTCACTAGGATGCACAAATATTAAATT